>JAJIBD010026362.1:0-68544 GCA_021461705.1 Cryptotis parvus
TCATAGCCAGTCACTTGATCACTTGAATCCCGTTATTCATCGAGTTGCTCGAGGCGGGCGCCAGTAACATTTCCATTGGACCCTATCACGTGCCAATGTAGCCCAATGGCATCTGGTTGGTTCAGGAATATGAAGAGCCTCAAACCGTTCCTTCAGGGTCTTGACAAGGAAGTCTGACCATCTTGTAGGTGGCGGCCACGTGATCTTTTGACATCCCGTGGGATCCAGTCGGTAATGGCTCTAGTCCAGCGGTTGTCTCCAAATCGCATTACATGTCCAGCCCATCTGATTTTCGATGCCTTGGCAAACGAGACAGCATCCCTGATTCTGGAATAGCGACGGAGGTCAGAACTCCGATTCCTTCTCTCACTTGAGTGAGGGCGTGATATTCCAAGCATAGCTCTTTCGATTCCTCTCTAGGAGACCCGAATAGCATTCTCATCCTGCTTTCATAGGGCCCAGGTCTCTGAAGCGTATGTTAATACAGGGAGAATGGTGGAGTCGAAGAGATGTGCCCGGAGCCTGAGGTTCTTTGTCCTTTTTAGCTATTTCTTAGATGCCTTTGAAGGCATTCCATGCCACTCTCTTCCTCCTGCAGCTCAGGTTTTAGGTCATTCATCATGTTGACTTCTCGACCTAGGTACCACATAACTGCTGCATTCAGAGATGTTTGTTCCATTGAGAGTGAATGGGGCCTCTGGAACTAGTTCATTTCTCATGAACATAGTTTTCTTCAGATTCAGCTGTAGACCTATCTTTCCACATTCTCGGTCAAAGTCAGCCAGCATTTGTGCCGCTTGGCTAATGTTTGGTGTTATTAGAACGATGTCATCAGCGAGCGGAGGTGGTGTAGTTGCCGACCATCTATCTTCTCTCCCATTCCTTCCCATTCTAATTGTCGCATGATGTTCTCGAGGGTGGCGCTGAAGAGTTTTGGTGAAATGGTATCACCCTGTCGAACCCCTCTTTTTTGACATCAATGATCACTTCTTTGTAGAATGGTGAGATCCTAGTGGTGAATCCGTAATACAGCTCACGAAGGATCTTGATGTATTGGGTTTGAACACCCTGTTTGGCTAGGGCTTCGATGACTGCTTCAGTCTCCACAGAATCAAAGGCTTTCTGTAAATCAATGAACGTGAGACAGGAGCGGCATCTTGTACTCCCTACAAACCTCAATGAGCTTGGTTACTGTGTGGATATGGTCGATTGTGCTGAATCCTTTCCGGAAGCCAGCTTGCTCACATAGTTGTCCTTCATCTAGTGTTCTGCCAATCCTGTTCAGGATGACTCGTGTAAACAGCTTGTAGATGACGGACAACAGGCAGATGGGGCGATAGTTGCCGATGTCGTGAATGTCTCCCTTCTTGAACAGTAGAACTGTCCTGCTGGTTTTCCATTGGGAGGGCACCTTGCATTCGGACAGGTAGCGTGTGAAGAGCCGAGCTAGTGTATTGATGAGTACAGACGGCAGATTCTTCAGGTGTTCGGGTCTGACTTTGTCTGGGCCTGGTGCTGTTCCCTTCTTTACCGGTGAGATGGCATGTCGGATTTCAGAAGGGAGAACGTTGAGAATGACATATCCATCCTGTGGAATTTGGTATGTGGGCAGGTGGATGTGGCTATCAAAGAGATTTGGGTAGAAGTCCTGGATAATCTTCTCCATTGCCTTTCTGGAAGATGTGGTAGATCCATCAGGGCGTCGGAGGGCAGTCATCTTGGTCTTATAGTTGGCGAAGGACAGGCGGGCGGTGCGAATGCTTTTCCCGGCTTCTGCTGCATCTTCCAGTATTTCTGCTCTTCTGTCTTTGAGGTCTTCTTTTATCACTTCTCTGCACCGTTTAGCAAGCTTGGGCGTTAGCATTTGGTCTCCTGAGGCTCGCGCCTTGCCACGTTGGCGGAATGAGCTCAAGAGTTTCTGAAGACAGGTGTCCTTTTGTGTCTTTCTCTCTCTGGCATTCTTCGCACAATCATGGAGGTGCTGAACCAGTCGGTTGTATTCTTCATCGATGTCGTCAATGGTGGTATCTTCCCATGTTGCCGCAATGGTGCCAAGAGTTCCCAGTTGGTGGTCGTTCTGGGAGTTCTCTTCTTAAACTTTGCAGCCTTTTCTCCCCGTTGCGGGAAGTAGAATTTTGCACAGAAGGAGGCGGTGGTCCGATCCTGTTTGGAATTTGGGGGCGGCAGCAACATCGGTCAGACAAAACCGTCGATTGAAGATGATGTGGTCCAATTTCATTGTGGAACTGTCCACCAGGAGATTCCCATGTCCAGCGTTTAGCTTCAGCCTTCTGGAACTGTGAGTTCCCATGAATGGTCTTGGTGGACATGATGAACTCAAGATAGTCTCTCACCCTGTTCGTTCCATTCTAGGCCATGGGTCCCGATGTGGAGTTCTTCAGCCGTCTTCTCGGTCCTATCTTGGCATTAAAATCACCGACTATGATCTTGTAGAAGGTGTGATCCTTTTTAGAACTCCTCCAGTTCCATGTAGAATTTCTCAATTTCATCTTCTTTGTATGTGGATGTTGGGTGCGTAGACAATGAAGATAGAAATTACTGGCAGTGAGCCACATCTCTTCAAGTGTAATCGTCCTATCGGTTTGTTAGGCATTCAAATGAATCAATGTTGGCGGCCATGTTCATGTTGACAAGGACACCAACGGCACCGACGCCTCTTTCGTCACATGTTCCAGGAACAATTCTTCTCCAGTGTCAAATACAGCCTGCCATCCCAGCAGAGCCTTTGCAACAAGCTAGATGACCCCACTCCATGAGGACCTCCATTTTCCACATCCAGACATCAGAACTCATCAGCAATTTGGCCTATTGACTCATTGAGATCCACCCTACAGCAGTCTTTTTAAAATCAGCTGGGTATTGCTGGTCCAGAGACTCACAGACATGGGCAGGCTGCTTACCCCAGCTCTCCCTGTTCCCAACCGCTCGCAGGGTGCCCGGGAGGGCGGGTTCTAGCCCTGACCTGCCCCATGAAACCTTGCAACAAGCCAGACGACCCCACTCCCATGAGGGACCTCCATTTCCACATCGGACTTCCCCCTCGTCAGAACTCCACCTTGAGACCAGCCTATCACAGCCCAGTAGTGGCTTGGCCCGCGCGGTTCATCAATAAATGCTGGTTTGAGATGACTACAAAGGTGTGCTACCCACACAGCAGAGCCCTGGCAATTTACCGGTGTCGTATTGATTATACCCAGATACCAGTATAATTATGGACCTCATTCCTGTGGCTGATGTAATGGTTTAGAATGCTTTATGTTCCTGGAACAGTGTAAATTAGCTTAGGCTCTAGTTGCATGAGACAGATATATGGAGATCTTGCTGTGCCGCTCAAAGGAAAGTAGACGATGAATGGGAGAAGACAGTGACAGTGATATGATACAGTGAATATAAACAGCAATGCTAAAGTCCGAAAACAAGCAAGATTGGACAAATTATTTGAAAATAATTTTGGGTCTAAGTATTTCCCTAACATTATGCCTTCTGAAACTTCAATATGTTTAGAGTTCGGTGAAGCCTTGGAGAAACACAATCTCTCTGGAGCTTAAGCCAGGGGCTTATGTCAACAACGCAATGCCAATGCTGATGAAAATATCACGTCAAATCCAGAAGGGTCTCCTTCCCAAAGCAAACCCAACGAGGATGCTTTGTTTGGCTATGAGTCAGGTGTGCCAATATCATTGCTGCTGCTGCTGTTTTATTGTAATGGGGATTTGTCACTTTTACCTAGCTTTGCTTTGTGATTTCAGTTTGGCATATTTTTGATATATCTAAAATCCAACAAGGAAAACCAAGTTGATTCACAAAGACCCTTGGGAATACCACAAGGATCTGAAGGAAGGGCAGCTGTATTATCTGGAAACATTAAACACTCTATCACGCTGTCTTCAAGGGTCCTCTTGAACTACGTCACCCAAGGCTGATGGGTGAGGTGCTACAGCCAGTATGCAATAAAGAATGTGATTTGGCTATTGCTGTGATCACAGTCTCAGTGGAAGCCTGTGTCTCTGCTGCAGTTTGTAAGGGGAAGTATTTTTCAAGAATATATCAAAATGATCAAAACTGATGAGATTCATTACAGATAACATTTAAAAAGAGCCCTTTATTTGCAGATAAAACTTTAAGCATTTTTTCCTTGAATAATGACGTCTTTCTACCCTCTGTGGTGTAGATGAGAGTTTAATAGAGAGGGATTCCAAGACTTCCAAAGTATTAAATCTTAAAATTGAACACTTTTCTCATTTTACTGGATGGATTTGTGTGGTACACGTCAGGGCATTCTGCCTCCTGCTGGCACTACATGTACCTTCAAAGCTCAGGAGAAATAAAGATGCACATTCAATTATTTTTCTTGATTATATTTTTAGTTTCAGTAACACTTTACTTTTTCCACTCTGATCTTAAGTAATCATTGATTTTCCAAGTTACAGCTCATTACAGGGATTTTTTAGGGTATAGTCAGAAGGTAGCTTGCTCTACCTTCTTGATATACCAAATACCAGTAACAATTATAGACCTCATTCCCATGATCTGATGGAGTGGATTGAGGCTCTTTATGTTCCTGGAGCAAACCGATGCCCTTGGGCTCTACTAGCATGAGAAAGGACATATGGAGATCTTTCTGGTGCCTGCTTTCGAGCAAATCGATGATGAGCGGGGAGAGGCAATGGTGATACAGTAAGAAGGTGGCAGGAGAGACAAAGTCTTCAAGAATAGCTACACACAGCTGAAATTTTGAGGAGTGATGACGTGTGTGTTCCTCCCTGAGCGTCAAGAGCCCTTGGGGAGGCGGGGCATAGGGTCTGCTAGTTTGTGAGGCATTTTAAAGTTTCAGAGCTGAATTGTATCCGACTTGCAGACATGGGGGCAGAGCTTGCTACTGGCTCTCCCTGTGACCAACGCTCCTCAGCCGCGCGCGGGAGGGGATGGTGGGTTTCTAGCTGCCCGCCCACCAAGAGCCTCACAACAAGCCAGACGACCCCCACTCCATGAGGGCCTCCATTTTCCACATCAGACTTCTCTCTCATCAGAACTCCACCCAGCAGACCAGCCTATCATAGCCCAGCTCATCGAGTTCCACCCTGCAGCAGTCTTTTTCAAATCCGGCTCAGGGTATGCCGGTCCAGAGACACAGACATGGGGCAAGAGCTGCTACTGGCTCTCCCTGTGACCAGCCGCTCCTAAAGGCGCCAGGAGGGATGGTGGGTTCTAGCCCTGGCCCACCACCCAGCAGAGCCTCGCAACAAGCCAGACGCCCCCCACTCCATGAGGGCCTCCATTTTTCTACATCCGGACTTCTCTCTCGTCAGACCTCCACCCAGCAGACCAGCCTATCAGCGCCCCGGCCCGCGCCTTTGGGCTGCCCCGGTTCATCAATAAATACTGGACTTAGAGATGCCTACAAGGGTATGCTACCTGCACGGCAGAGCCTGGCAAGCTACCCGTGTTGTAGTTGATATATGCCAAATACCAGTACAAGTATAGACCTCATTCGGAATGGATTGGGGCTCTTTTGTTCCTAGAGCAACAGATGCCTTGGGCTCTACTAGCATGAGACCCAGGACATATGGAGGTGTTACTGGGGCCAGCTCGAGCAAATCGATGATGAGCAGGAAGACAGTGTGTGATCAGTGAGTGTATCCCATTATTGATACACTAGACCATAACTACTTAATTTTATTTTAAAATTTTAATGTAGATGAAAACACAACTGTTGTTAGAATTATAGGGTTGAACTTTATTATATAACAAAGTTTCACCATTAAAAATGAATGAGTATAAAATAAATTTTCTGTGGAAATTAGATACTTCTGATATGTGGGCTGTTTAAGTCCTTTTCTAAGAATTTATTAAGCTGTTTGTAGGTAGTGGAACCTTTGTGTTGTTTGTAAGTTTAGCGACCTTCGCACCTATATTGCTTTCCCATCTAATTTGGAGTGCTCCTGCACAGAGTTCAGTATTGTGTGAATTAGGAGGTGTGGGGTACAGAAGCTTCAGGATCTATTGCTGGGCCAATGAATTGACATGGCAGCAGTCATGGATGGGTTCGTGACTGTCTGGGCTTCAGAAGTGCAGTGGGGAGTGGGGAGGCTGCCCACCTGACTTGGAGACACCCAGAGTTTGTAGCCAGGGCACTGTGTACTGTGATTACTCACAGTTTGGAGTCTCTCTACAGGGAAATCTACCAGAAGGAGTGGAGTTGAACAAGTGCTTGGCTCATACCTCTTGCCTTCATCTGTTGTTAGTAATTTAGGTTGTTTCAGACCCCAGATCAACATAGGTGTTTCTGTAGACACAAATTAATTTTCTGAATTAATTATTTTTGTGTTCCCCTCCACTGGTTGCTTCAATATTTTTGCTATTTTATGCTAATTTTATGCTATTCTAACTAGTGTATGATGACAACTTTATGGCCATTTGATTTGTATTTGATGATAAATGGTGCTGAACATGTTTATTTTCAATGCTGCTGGTTATCCTAATTCCTATTTGGCAAGTATTTGTTCATTTTCTCTGCCCAGTTTTGAAGAGTTTGTTGAAGTTTTATTGTTATATTTTATTAATATTTGTATATCTTGGATGGATATATGCATTTAAGTGATATATGGTATGCAGATATTTCTTCCATTCAATAGAGTGGATATTTTCAACTAGAATTTCTTTGTTTTTTTTTTTTCCTTTTTTACAGTTACCGAGTGCTCAGGGGTACTCCTGGCGCTGCACCCAGGAAGTACTCCTGGTGGTGCTCGGTGGACCATATGGAATTCTAGGGATCAGCCCAGGCCAACGGGGGCAGCCGTTTAAAGGCAAACACCCTACCACTGGGCTGTTAGCTCGCAGCCCCTCAGCTAGGACTGCTTTTTACCATGCAAAAAACCCTTTACTATGATCTATCCCATTTAAAGAAACTATTTTGCTTATCTTTACTAATAGAATGAAATCATAACAGATGACTGAGAAGTCCCACTCAAGGACAGCTGTGTTTTCCTTGTGGAGATTTCTGCCTCTGCCTCCTTAATATAACTTAGGGATTCAGGTTTGGTATCAAGGTCTTTACTCCATCTGAGTTGACTTTTGTGCATGGTGTGGGTGAGGTCAGAGTTCTTGTGTTTCCATTTTACTCACCAGTTTCTCAGCACCATTTGTTGAATAGGATTTCTGCCCTCCACTTCATGCTTTTTTGCTCCTTTTCAGATTAGGTGCAGATTACCAGAGAATCTGCTTCTGTGCTCTTTACTGTGGTCTGGTGTCTGAGCTCAATGGGTTCCAGTGTCACTGTTTTGATTACTTGAGCCATGTAGTAGGTGTTAAGTTGGGAAGGAGAAGTCCCTACCAGGCTATTCAGGGCAGGAAGGGAACGTTATTATCCCACAAAGCTCGTTAGCACTTGGTCCATGCACTCTACAAATGTCAGGTATCTTTTTTGTCAGGTACCTTTTAGAAGGAATTTTTAATTGGGGTGCACTGGATCGTGCGAGTACTATGGATGATATTGTCTAATTCTTTTCTCCATGAACAAGGGTTTGTCCCATTTCCTTATTACTTCTTTATTTCTTTTACTAAATTTATACTTTTCTTTATATAAGTCTTTCACTTCTTTTGTTAAACTGATTTCTGGTTGCTAGGTTTTCATTTATTTTGGGCTACTCCTGGATCTGTGCTCAGGAATTACCTCTGGCAGTGCTTGGGGATGGTATGGGATGCTGGAGATCAAACCCTGGGTGCCCTACCCACTGTACTATCACTCTGACTCTTTAGCTGCTTGAATCTTTGAGGTACAGTTGTGAAGTGAGATTTTTGTCTTTTTTTTTTTTTTATAAATATCTCTGCATTTGGTCTAGGGCAATATTGACTTTATCAAGTCTGTTAGGAAGGTTTCCTGTTTTTACTATCTTGGAAGACCTTGAGGAATCTAGTTAGTAAGTATTACTTGATGATTTCTTTAGAACTCTAAGTAAAAACTTTTTTAAGTCTGTGCCTTTCGTTCTTGGCTAGATTCTATTTCTGTTTCAGATTTCTTTATGATTTATCTCTCAGGTTTTCTACTTGCTCCTGACTCAATCGTGGAAGATGTATTATTATAAGAATTTATCCACATAATATAGAAGAGTTCACCTACTTCTGTAATTTTCAACTTAATTGTGTAGACTTTTCATAGTTAGAAACTTCTTTATTTCTGAGATGTCCATTGTAATTTATTCATGTTCATCTCTGACTCAGTTTATTTTTTGAGTTTTTTCTCTTTTTCTACTCTTGAATCCTAGCTAAGGGTTTGTCAGTCATGTTTATTCTCTGGAAAAATTAGATATGTTTACTTGGACTCTTCATATTGTCTTCTTGGTTTTTATATCATTGATTTCTGTTATGACTTTATTATTTCCTTTCTGTTTACTCTGGCTTCTTTGGCATTCATGTTCTAGTTCCTCAGGCTGTAGTGAGCTGCCTGTTCATCTGAGAGCCTTCCCCTCTTTTCTCATGTAGCACCCGTGTCACCATGAACTTCCCTTTATATTGCTTTGACTGAGTTCCATGGTTTTTTGATAGTTTGTATCTTCATTCTCATTTTATTTCTAGGAGGATTTTTGTTTATTCTTTGATTTCCTCTTTGACTTAATATTTATTTAACATTATACTGTTCGGTTTTTTTCAAATGTTGAGATGTGTGATTGCAGGGGTAGGCTCTATTGTTTGGGGACCACACCTGGTGATGTTTTGAACTTATTCCAAGCTCTGTATTTAGGGATCTCCCCTGGTGCGGTTTTAGGAGACCATATGGACTGCTGGGGTCCAATCCAGGTTTCTGCAAACAAGGCAAATGTCCTACCTGTTCCTCTCTCTCAGTCCTGCCCCTTGAGCTTCACTTTTAAGATTCTTGTGTTGGGGCAGTTCATGGAGGGAGGTTGGAGGGAGCAGGGATGAGCTTTAGAGAATGACAGAAATGCAGCTCACCTTCTGAAGCAGTGGGGTGGTGAGCAGTGTTGTGGCTCGTGGGATGCCTGGCAATGGTGAAAGGTTTTAGTGTTTGATCTGTGAGAGAAGACATTTCAAACGCTGGTGATACAACACATGTTTCATGGAAATGATTCAGTGATTTACATGCTTTTATAGAAGTGATCCAGAGATTTAAATACTTCAGAGAAGTAGGTCCAGTGATTTATATGTTTCATGGAATAGATACAATGATTTATATAGTCAGAGAAGTGACCCAGTGATTTACTTGGTTCAGAGACATGATTTATCTGCTTCAGAGAAGTGATCCAGTGATTTACATGGTTCAGAGAAGTGATCTGGTGATGCTCTGGCTCTTCAGAAACCACAAGGGACCAGGAACTCCATTGAAGAGAAGCAGGATGGTGCTTCTCTTCACAAAACTACTGTTACTTAATCTTTCCAGCCTCCCTAGTTTGTGCATAAAGTACAGCAGTTATGACAGAGAGTAAACATGCATCATACAGGGGATAATCAGTGAAAACAATTTCAACTACTAATCCTGGAATCTATTAACACATCACCTGTGTTTGTTCAGATAGTTAGCTCACACAGGTGAGAATTCTCTGCAGCCTAAAATTGCATCCTTCAACATCTAGTGGTACATTATGTTAACATCTGTGTCCTTCAGCAAACTAATGGGTGAGTGGAAAATGATAGCTATGGAATTAGGAATAATATCTGTGAGGGACAGAGGTAGCCTGAGTTAAGCTCCAGGAAAGAATAAAGGAGAGTGGTATACTCCCTTGAATTACATTTAAATTAAGTCTCTGGAATTGGAGTGTTGCTAACAGTTGTGATCACAGATGAACTCAAGTCATCATCTGAAAGCTAAGATGAAAAAGTTTCAGATTTCCAAAAAGAAAAATAATGAATGAGAGAAATAATATCAAGCAAACTATTAAATAATTAGTAGCAAAATTGGTGATGATTAGGAGTTATTGTGGCCTCAGTGATAGCAGGGTTTTCTAGGTACTTGGCATTTCATCTTAAAGTTAGTGCTTGTCACTTAGCGTGCATGCACATTGTATTTGTGTGTATAGGCTGGGACTTTGATCAAGTCACACAACATAGAATTGAATAATCACCATATTTACTGGTCCATTTTTGGCTGAATAACCATGTACCAATTTCTTTTTAATAAATAGATAATGTAAAATTTGCTTTTATGTCTGCTTTTCCTAGTTTGTCACAGCTTTTTAAAATTAGCTTTGATGATAAAACACAATTAGGAAATTCGGTAGCTGTCCACTATGAGATGTCATTAGAGTTTCCGAACACAGTTGAGGAGAGATAGTAATGATAGTAACAGCAGTCGCAGTGATTCCATTTGATATACTGAATTTCCTCTGATAATTCTAACTTGTTCAAAATAGATATTATCATCCTTGATTATTAAGATAGGGTAGATAAAGTCAAGTGGCATACCCAGAGGCAGAAGAAGCTAAATCTCAACTCTTTCTTACTTAAGAATTCATACTGTAGCTTTGCCAGGATAACATTTATAAATAGGAAACTAAGTGGAGACAAATATAAACCTCCACATTTAGATACATTTCTTAAATATGGAACAGGATAGCTGGAAATAAAAATTCTTATTTCTAAAAGAAGAGTTTAATATGGTTGAGGTATTCTACTCAGCTACCAAAAATCATAAATTTTATCTTAAAATATATTAGACATTTGGGCCGAGCAATACTGCAGTGGGGAGGGCATTTGCTTACACACTTCTGACCCAGGTTCGATTTCTGGCATCTCGTATGGTCACTGAGCACTGCCAGGGGTAATTCCTGAGTGCAGAGCCGGGTGTGACCCAAAAAGAAAAATAAATTAAAATTTGTAAAAAAATATTAGACAAGAGCATAGGAGTTTGAACTGAAGCATAGCTCAACTGGCCAAGTACATACTTTAGATGCAGGAGACCTGGGTTCAATCCCCTGGCACAGTAGAGAGCGATCTTCATGCACAGAGTTGGTTGTAGGCCTCAGCCCCTCATGCGATTCCCTGGATACATCTCACTGGACTCTGTGCCAGTTTATTACATCACCCTAAATAATTACATCCATGAAACCAGGGAGAGTCCAGTGGAGAATGACTGACTGGGACAGCAGAATTTTCATTCTTATTTATCTGTTATTCTAAAACAGAATGCTTTGTTTGGAAATGCTTTTGTTTTGAAAATACATTGTCCAATAACCCTCCCTAGTCCTACAAATCCAAATCACTTGTCTTGTCTTCCTGTTGTTCATCTATTTGCTCAAGTGGGCACCAGTAACATCTCCATAGGTCTTTTCGCATGCTAGTGTAGCCCAAGGGCATCTGCTTGCTCAGGAACACAAAGAGCCTCAAACCATTTTGTTCAGGTCATGGGAATGGGGTCTATAATTATTACTGGTTTTAGGCATATCAAATATGACATGAGTAGCTTGCCAGGCTCTGCCAAAATACAAATAAATACAAATAAAATGCAAATAAGGGAATTTATATATGTATATGTGTGTGAAAACTTCAAAATGATGTAAACATATTGAATGGCATATGACAGCTTTGCATGACTCTTAAAAAAGGCCATGATGTAAACATGGATTAAACCAAAGAAGAACACAAAGTCTCATAGGGGAAATATGTCAATGGGGAGGAACATAATAATGGTCTCCAACTGTGTGAAAATGCTATAGGATCTCCTTATGTGCATATGTATTAAAGCCAGGAGGATGTTAGCACAAGCCAGGGACTGTTTATTCCTCTAAATGCTGTATTAGCTTAGGGATCAGGAGCATTTTCCCACCCCTAGATCAGAGAGAGAGACCATCCAAGGCCAGGTCATACTTGGAGCCCAGTTTGGTTGGGCAAATATGTTGAACACGATACTATTCTTCACCCTACTCCTTTGGTCTCCTGACAGTTCATTTCGCCTTTGACTTGCTGAGTCTGTGGACTTCAGTCTGGCTCCCCACAAGCTCTCATGGGTGTGATAGAACCCTAAGAAGCTTCTGCTTTTAAAGGCTCCATCAAGGAACAGCAAATGTGATATTTCTGCTAATGGCACTTGTTTCCACGAGTGCCTTTAGCTATGACCCAGTGCACATATTACTCTGAGAAAGAGAAGGTGGGGCCAACTTCACAAAAATACCTGTTGTTGGAACTCCAAGTACTTCCTGTGTCATGTCATGGATTTTCATCACATGGAGGAAGCAGTGAAAATCGATGTTCTATGAAAATGCTAATTTTGTTACTTTCCGATGACTTCAGAAACTCAATCAGCTGGAAGAACTGTTATTTTAATCTTTGTCACTTTTGTAACTCAGATATGCTAACAAAGATCGTAAAGCTAAAAGCCACAAAAAAAATCCCACATGTACAAGGAAATTGCTATAATCTTATCAAGCTTATTATCAAGATCCCTGTATAGGAGTCATTTGAATGCTTGTGCAGGGACCATAGTATATGTTCCGTTTATTGATTCATCAACTTTTCTGGGAATAGACATAGCTCATATCTATGACCTGTAAGACTGCCCCAGGGGGGCGGCTTCAGAAACTACAAATTACAAATGTGCTCCATAAAGTGAAACACTCCATTTAAAGCAAATATCTACATTTTTCCGAGATTGACCCCCAAGTCAAATATCCGAGAGGCTGATAGTGACATTGTCATCAGAGCAAGGACCAGTATGAAGTCTGCCGGCTTCCAGTTCGTGGTTCGTGTGAGTAGCAGCCAGTCTGGTGGCCCTCTGGACCATGATCAGGTCAAGACTCGGAGACCACTCCAGTGATGTGACTATAAAATGCTTTATTTCATTCCATTGATGGGCTCAGAAAGTTTTTTGTAAATACAACACAGAAAGTAGAATATGAGTTTAAAGACAAACGTTTTAAATTTTTGTTTCTCCTTTTAAGCTCTGCAGAGGTCATGTAGCTCAGTGATGTCACAAGAGAAAAGAAAACAATGGAATCTACATGATTTTTAGGAAACAGCTCAGACTTCCCCAGCTATTCCCAACTCTCTCTAGACTATTCAAGCTGGTTTATGTCTCAAAGTCCAATTTAATCAGAACATCTAGTCTTTGTTTGTCTACCTAAACTCTGCATCCTGCAGGAATACACTTTAATTTATAGAATTTTGTAAAGAAAAATGAAAACGTTAATCTTCTGTAAGCAGAAGAATGTCATTACAGGATTTCCATTGAGCTGAATGCAGAACTGGGCCCAGGGCCTGGTTTTCTGCTTCTTCCCAGGATCCTGTTGGGCCCAGTGGAAATGTGAGTTAGGTAAAGCCTGAGAGTGAGGCCAGGAGGAGGGGGTCATTCGGCTGCAGAATAAGAGAACCTGCAAATCTGAGCAACTGAGCGTAGAAAAAAGAGAAAAGAACAGAGGTGATTGCTGGGTTTCTCAATTGGATTTCCTGGTACTATCCTGCTAACTTCTAGGAACAAAACTAACAGAGTAAAAGGAGTTCAGTGCATCTGACCTTATCCAGTCCTTAACTCACAGACTTATGAGTTAAGAAATATTTATTCTTCACTAAGAATCCATAGTATTCCCATAGATTTATTAAGTTCCCAGATGTGAGACTGGTGTACAACAATTAAATGAGGTCATGGAGTCCAGCAGCAGAGAATTCTTTGATAAAAAATGATACTAAACATAAGCCACACTATAGCCATTATTTGTAAAATTAAACATGCCAGCATCAGTTGAATAAAAATTACACAAAACTACATCATTATGGACATTGGGAAAGCTATATAAATGAAGGGGCAGTCCATGTTTATGGAATGCATGAATAAATTTGTGAAGCAACAATTTCGCAAAGTTACTTATAGCTTCATTATGGAACTATTCAGAATTCAAAGAATTTTTTGTAGCTGTGACTAAGCTATTTCCAGCATTTATATGGAAATAAAGACCTCCTTGACAGAATGAGATAAATTACTATCAGAACTTATAACACCATGTTAACTAGAAGGTTGAGAGGGGTTCAGGGGAAATTCTGAGGCACCCTGCACAAAATCCAGGAGCAGGGTTAGGGATCCCCTTCTGTCCTAGGGGATCAGTGGCCGACAGACGGAGAAAGATGCAAGAATCTGCAAGGTTTCAAACTGCTTTACTTAACACAGGTTCAGGCATACATATCAGCAATAGGAAAAATACTGGCTTAGGATTCCCAGCTGGGACCTAGCCGTGTAGGCCAAGATGGCGGCCACCATGTGTTAAGGCCCTGTAGAAGGAGACAGAGACAAGGTGCCAGCAGAAATGGGGAAAGGAGAGAGTGCCCAAGAGAGTGAGCCCAAAGAGCCCCCAAAGAGAGTGAGAAAGGAACCAGGCTAGTTTTATATCCCTGTAACCCAAACCTCACTACTATGGGAAGCCATCAGGGTCAAATGCCCTCAGGTAATTTCTCCCAGGACCTCACCTAGGCCCTTTGAGATGTTAATGTTGCCTAGCCAAGATCTGCCTAGGAAATGCCTTTGCAGGGTAGGGAAGAGGGGCTTCTGAGGTGAACTGTATCTCAGAGTACAAAGGCATACATCTGTACCAAAATATACTATATCCAGTTAAATATTTCTCCAAGCCTTCACAAGAGTTGTCTTTGCTTTATGGTTTTTCTGTATGTTAGCTTTGAGTTATCAGAGAGCCATGTTTGCTTGCATGGAGGCAAACAGCATTTCTCTCTGGTCTAATTATGAGATCCAACGTGGCCAGGAAAATATGCTGGTAAGATCTAGCTAGTCCCACAATGATTGTGGCAGCATGAGAGAATATTTATACCAGCCAGTTTAGAATACATGGTTAGATAAACTGCCACATTCAAACTGTCCTCCTCCTATCTACAAAGTGACCTGCAGGAGGCAACTCCAGGCCCGATGCAGAGGCTCTGGGTAGGTGTACTGCAACAGAGGGTATGAGCATCACCTTTTCTTGGAGGAAACTCTTAAGACCGAAAAAATGCAGAGCAGAGTGAGAAGAGATGTATGCTCCATAAAATTTTAAAACTATATCATTCCAAATGTAATAAAGAATTATTACAAAGCAACAAGAAAAGAAAATTTCAATGGGGAAAAATTCTTGACTGCATGTCATTAACTGGGCTGAGTAGAGGAACAGCTGGTAGATTTATTTTATTTCACCTTACATTTATTTATTTACTTATTTCTATCTATCTATCATCTATCTATCTATCTATCTATCTATCTATCTATCTATCTATCTATCTATCTATCTATCTATCTATCTATCTATCTGCTTTTCCGGTCACACCTGGTGATGCTCAGGGGTTACTTCTGTCTCTGCATTCAGGAATTACTGCTGGTGGTGCTCAGGGGACCATATAGGATGCCAGGGATTGAACCTGGGTTGGTGGCATGCAAGGCAAATGCCCTCCCCACTGTGTTATCACTCTGGCCCCCTATTTATTTAGTTTTTGCTTTTTGGGGTCACACCTGGCAATGCTTAGGGGTTACTTCTGCTTCTACACTCAGGGATTACTGCTGGTGGTATTCAGGGTACGATATGGGATGCCAGGGATTGAACCCTGGTTTGTTGCATGTAAGGCAAACATCCTCCCTGCTGTACCATCTCTCTGGCCCCTTGCATAAATTTTAAATAGACAGAAACTTGTAGTGGAAGTGAGTGAAATGGCCCCTGAGCCACCATGGTCGGTAGCCCCTTCCTCTGTCCTGTACCCCAATCCTTGAGGAATGGCATAGATGCTGCTTCCCTTAGTCACCAGCTGTCATGGCTGGGTCTTCCCGAATAAGAGCTTCCTGGTTTATGTTTGTATTGCCCGTCTTGATTAAAGACTGCTGCTGTTTGGACACTCACAGGAAAATGGAGTGTCAGGGCCCACAGTGTGTGGCTGCTGCGGAGTGTGAATGCGACAGCTGGCGAGGGCACATGGCGCTGTGGGCGGGGCCTTGCTATAGTCCAGGGCACTTGCTTTCCTTGTCCGCCCTGCTCAGCCCCAACCACTTTGCTTTTGTTTGCTTCATAATTGTTCTAGTCTTTGAGCTGAGCCTTCAGTGAGAAACAACAAAAATAAATTTTGGTGTGTCTCTGTGAGGGCAAGACTACCCTTGAATTGTTTCACTTCTGGACCCGAACAAGGATGTCAGGAGTTGCCTTCACAGGGTTTGTTGTGAGTCTTTCATTATGTTGTGGCCCCTGCCCTTCACGGGGATCATTTTAAATTGGCTCAGAGCCAGACACTAACACTTCCTCTTGCTTAAACGGACCAGGGTGAGTTTATAAGTTTATAAGTAAAGGGATGTTTGGGTTTGGCCCTGGGAGTGGAGCTACCATGCAAAAGGCGCACTTTCCCACAGTACAGGAGTCATGCTAAAGAGCAACCAGGGCTGCTGCCATGCTGGTACTGCACTCCTGGGCACGCAACAGCCAGGTCACACAGCTACTAGGCGCAACAGCCAGGGTCGCAGCTACTGGGCACACAACAGCCAGGTCACAGTTACTGGGCACACAACAGCCAGGTCACAGTTACTGGGCACACAACAGCCAGGTCACAGTTACTGGGCACACAACAGCCAGGTCACAGTTACTGGGCACACAACAGCCAGGTCACAGCTACTGGGCACACAACAGCCAGGTCACAGTTACTGGGCACACAACAGCCAGGGTCACAGCTACTGGACACACAACAGCCAGGTCACAGCTACTGGACACACAACAGCCAGGTCACAGCTACTGGACATACAACAGCCAGGTCACAGCTACTGGGCACACAACAGCCAGGGTCACAGCTACTGGGTACACAAGCTACCAGGGTTGCAGTTTCCAGGTGCTGCTTCTGCCAAGCTCTGTGTCTACCAGGTACAGCAGTGGCCAGCCTCCTCCTGAAGCTCGCAGGCAGCCTGAAGGAGCAAGCCCAGCCTCTGTCAGCATCTGCCATACCCTGAAAACAGCTTAGCAGGAATTCTGGGATTCCCTTCTGGAAGACCCTCTGTCTTCCAGATCTAGAGTCCGGGGCTCCAAAGGCCACCACAAATAGATCGCCAGCCTGCCCACTACCTCTTTTCTTTTGAGACAAGGAAACCCCCCCCACTTTTATTGTTCTCTGTTCCAATCTCTAGAGTTAAATTAAAAGCCAGCAACAGCTTCAGGGCTTCCACTCATTATTCAGAGCGTTGATGTTCACACAGCAACTGCAGGCTCAAGGCGCCATTGGGATGGGGAGAAAGGAAACGAAGGTGGTTGTTTCCACGGTGCAGGAGGAACCTCCAGAACTGTCCATGTTGCAGCAACTCTGTGCTATTTTAACCGAAGCTTGCTCTGTTCTCGCAAAGAATGGTTCTGTGCTGATGCTCCTTCACGAGAAATAGGGAGACAATGGGAGACACAGCACCTGTGATTTTCTCTGGAATGGTCTTTGGAGCAAGGCAGCAATTAGTTCTGCCACAGTAATAGGGGCAAACACTTTGGTGGCAGTGTTGCTTTTCTTGTGTTATTAACTACCAGGGTCACATACCAATGGGAGAAAATTAATGAAGGGCTTGCAACACCCAGAAATACCAAGCAGAGTATTGTTTTTGTGGGTAATGGATGAATACATCAATTAATGCTG
The DNA here is from genome assembly GCA_021461705.1 of Cryptotis parvus. Lineage (NCBI taxonomy): Eukaryota > Metazoa > Chordata > Mammalia > Eulipotyphla > Soricidae > Cryptotis > Cryptotis parvus. The sequence continues at coordinate 17,587 of JAJIBD010026362.1, forward strand.
ATTAGAGCATTTAAACTAATGTGTGTCCATGTTGAACCTAAATAATATCTACTAGCTTTAAAACCCATTAAGTTTTCTTAATAAATAGTTGAATCTTCATTAAGTTTCCAGCCTGATTGCTTATTACTGAGTCTTTATTTTTCTTGGCCCATGGCCATACACAAACAATTCTCTATTATTCAAAAGTTGGAGTAGTCATCTGGCAAAAACAAAGCCTTTTTTACTTTTGATAATAACTCTTTGGACAGTGACTGCTTAAATTTCATTTTTTGCACTTGCTCAGAATAATGTATAAGTAGCTCTGCCTTGTCAGTTACATCACAGTGAGCAGCAGGTAACCCATCACCAATGTTCTCCACACATATGTATTTATCATGCACACACATATGCACACATGCACTTGGCAGCACCCATGATTATTCTAGAGGGCCTAATATCTACTCTTCACTTGTATCACTCATATCACTTATCTTCCCATTGTTCATTGATTTGCTCGACACCAGTAATATCTCCATACATCCTGTCGTAAGCTAGTGTAGGGCATCTGTTTGCTCCAGGAACATGAAGAGCCTCAAACCATTCCTTCAAGTCATAGGAATGAGGTCCTGTAAGCTAATAGAAATCTTATTTCACGCTGATGTTAACTATAGCCAAAGAATATAAAATGCTAACAAATGTAAACAAAGCAATGGTACTTATTTTTAATTTAAAATGAACAATTTTAACAATTCTTTGGGAAAAGATTCAAATTTTGTTTATTTGTTCTACTCTGAACATAGCAATATACTGCTGGAGCTTAGATTGTGGTGAGTACTGCACGGCAGGTTTAACTGTAGGTCTTGGTTGGCTTACCGTCTTGTGTTGTGACCTTCACATTTTTGCCATTGCTAACATAGAGCTGTTCTGGGGCATAATGTTATTCACTTGTATCACTTGTCTTCCCATTGATCATAGATTTGCTTGAACCAGCACCAGTAACATCTCCATAAGTCCTGTCACATGCTAGTAGAGCCCAAGGGCATCTGCTTGTTCCAGGAACACAAAGAGCCTCAAACCATTCCATCAGGTCATGGGAATGAGGTCTATACTTATTACTGGTATTTGGCATATCAAATATGACACGGGTAGCTTGCCAGGCTCTGCTATGCAGGTAGGATACTCTTGTAGTCACCTCTGATCTCGAGCATTTATTGATGAGCGATGTTATTGTCAGTAGAAATTGCGTCTGTGTTGCTTGTATACTCGGAGGCAGGGTGCTCTTTGCTCAAGGGCCAGAGCTCTGATTGCAATCAGATCACCGAGTGTACAGCCACATTTCCTTTTGGTATTGAGAAAATAGACTGTTTCGTCAAGAGCACGAATCTGCATTCTCCCCACACCCATTGCCTGCTCCCATGCAGAATGCAATTCTCTGGAGTGAGTCACCAAATCAAAGTGGTCAGAACTGTTTTAGATTTTGTCCTCATCTTTCTATTGGCAACCTTACATTTCCAGCCAACATAATTGTGTCAGAAATATCGAAGTCCTGGAGAGGAATCAACTTAACAGAGGAGGCAAAAGACAATATACCGGCATCTGCAAGTCACTACTAAGAGAAGTAGAAGAGGTTGTAAGGGAAGTGGAAGAAAATTCCATCTTCATCAGTCAAGAATTAAATGGCCAAAATGACGGCTCTACCCACAGCTTCATAGAGATTCTCTGACATCCCCATCAAACTTCCTGTGGCACTTGTCAAGGACTTAGGTCTTAAGCCATGCAAATTTGTGTGGAACATTCAGGCTTTCCTCGCAGTGTTGAGAGTAGAGGAGGCAGCCTCGCCACTTACTGTTTCCCAAGGTGAAGTCTCCTGGTCCCTGTTGCTTCTCCATCCTGGCCTCATGGCACTGTCCTGTACTGTTAAACTTTGAAACAAGACAGAAAACTTTGCCATGGAAAGCCCAGCCTTGCCCCTCTGGAGGATACTGACAATGCTGGACAGTCTGAGGCTCTGGGACAGGTGGTGGCTAACCTGTAGCCTTAGAGCATGTTCCTGACTCAGGTGCCGTCACCAGGTGCTGGAGCAGCAGGATGCTGGCACGACTCCAGTGCTGTCTCTTGGGAGACAGTCACGGCCCGAGTCCAGAGTGGCTGTTACATGCTTCTGGTTGAAGTTAGTTTCTCCTGTGACTGGAGCTTGGCTGCGGTTCATTTATAGAAGGAGCCAGGCTGGAAACCTAGTCTCAGTTTCTCCCTTCTGAGGAGGGAAAGCAGGGGTTGGATCAAGCTTGTGGCATTCCTGGGCAGCTCCTGGCTCTGAGCTCAGGACTTGCTCCTGGTGGTGCTCGGGGGTATCTGTGTGATGCCGGAATGGTCTGGGGTTGACTTGTGTTTGGGCCAAGGAAGAGCCTAAACTCTGAGCTCTCTCTCCTTGAGTGTTTCTGAGATTTTAAGGTTCCTGCTGGTCTGTGAGTGACAGAGACACTAGGGAGCATTCCAGCTGGGACCAGTGAAAGTAAGTCTTGCAGGTCTTGAAAGAGCATCCCAGGGGCCGGGAGATTCAGCCATGATGAGCAGGGCAGGAACACAGCACCCCAGAGAACAAGGAGCATTTGGAAGAAGGCCTCCCCTAGACTGTTGGAGCATCATCTTTGTGCTGCCGCCCTGCTGGGCGCTAAGAAAAATGCAGCTCTGAGAAGCACCAGGCTGTGCTTGGAGGCTGTTGCTTAAGACAGGATGTAGCTGTGGCTGCAGTAATAGAGCTGGGATCCTGCTCCCCCAAGTCACAGGCATGGCCTGTCACCGTCCAGCTAAAGCTGCACATAGCATGGAAGGCTGTTAGGGATTCTTTTTTGACCATGCATTAGTTGTGCATCTGCAAGATAATTTGGAGCAGCTTGTGTCGTGATGCCACTTAAGTAGGGGGTTGATCATCCAGGATTGGGCCCCAGCCTGGAAGTCCCGATGTGGGGTCAGCAGACCCTGTGGGTCAGTGGGTGACAGGAGGAGGACCAGTGCCAGGCAGAAATCAGGCCTGGTGATGGGCACAAGTGTGAGAGAGCCAAGGTGCAGAGGCAGGAAAGGCATTTTCTGGAAGCTGCATGTTTGATACTTTCCCTTGGAGGTCGGTAGTATTACTTTACTACTAATTTAACAACTCTAAGGGGCCCAAGAAATGGTATAGAAGGTGGGGCACTTGCCTTGTAGGCGGCTGACCCAGCACTCCATAGGGTTCCTCAAGCCCTGCCAGGAGTGACCCCTGAGTGCAGAGCCCAGAGAAAATCCCACACAGCTGGGTATGTCCTAGAACCAAATTAATTCATTAAAGTTAAAAGTGAAAATGAGAACTTTGACTTAGACAGTGGCTGGCCTCTCTGGGACTCTGCCACCAGGATTGGTGTTGAAACTAAGAGCCACAGTCTCAATGTCACACCCCCAGGAAGGCCCTGCATTTGAGGCCCACTCAGGCTCAGGGGGGAAGACTCAGAGGGCCACTGATGGATGATGGGGACTTCCAGAAGCCCAGAAGAGAGTTTTTTCTTAATCAACACAGCACACCAAGGCACAGGTGAACTGGGTTCATGTCAGACAGAAAAATGGGTGTTTCTGTGAGTCTGGACACACCCACTGCATGGACACACAGGTCTCCCCCTTGGTTTCTGTCTGCTTCACAGACCCGTCGAATCTACAGGGTAATGGAAGTCATGGAGCATTTTTGGAAAACAGTTTTCAATTGCAAAAATGTCTCAGAACCAGTTTGATCCTTCACAGGAAGTCTTCATCCCAGTATGCCCCCCCTTCCCCCAAATTAAGAAGGAACATGGGGGCAGGCAGAAATTTCCAAAGCCCATGCTCATTGTCCAGTAGAAGTTCAAGAGGGGCCCCTGTGCCTGATAGCAGGAACCAGCTCTAGGTATTTTGAGCTTATTGAGTTATAAAAACAGAAAGAGCATCTGAGCAGCCACTGTCTATTAGAGTAGATAAATAACTGGTGTCTCAGTCCTTTGAAAATAAAATTGTGGAGTTGAGTGATAATACAGTGGGGAGGGCATTTGTCCTGCACAAGCCAACCTGTGTTTGTTCCCCAGCATCTCCCATATGTGCCCCCAAACCTCCAGGAATGATCCCTGTGTGCAGAGTCAGGAGTGAGCCCTGAGCACTACTGGGTGTGAACCCAACCCTCCAAATAATAATAATAACAATAACAACAACAACAATAATAAAATAATAATAATAATATAAAAGCTGTCATTGCAGTATAGAGCTAGTCAGGCAGATCCGTAACTCATACTTAGCACATTCTCTGTATCTTACTGTTGGTCCTTCTGTTTACAACCCTCTGCCTCCTTCTCTGCAGGTGGCAAATTCCCAGCTATGCTCAGTGGTTTGCAAAATGTTGCTTTTCTCTTTATTTTATGCTTTTGTATAGATACAGGAAGACAGTTAGGGCTAATTTGTTATTCCTGGGCTTGTACCATATTTCTTATAGTGCCTCACTTTCCTATATATTGATTTTTAATTCTTCATACTCCAAGAAAGGAGGGTCCCACCGAGAGACTGAATAGAACCAGGAAGAGAGACCACCCTGGCTTTGATAAGGGACAACTTGTCTGAGTGGCCAGACTTAAAAAAAGCTTTGTTCTTACCAAAAGCTAAGAGAGAAAGGTCATGGAAGGAGCTCTGTGTTTTTCCAAAGAAAATTGATAAGGACCCAGAGAGGCTGGAATGATCAGCCTGGCTAGGAGAATGCAGTTTGAACTATATGCTGTAGTTTCCCCAGGAAAGGTCACCCTAATCCCGGGTATAGATAAATGCCTGTTCCTCTTACTATGTCTATACAAAAATGACTAGAAACATCATTGAAATTATTGTTTATTAGCTCAAGAAGAGAGAAATCAACATCCTGAGATCCCACACTAGCCCTAGTGAGCTGGGGTAGAGTCTCCTGTATTTCTTGCACCTGATGAGAGGAAGCCCTTCTCACTTCCTTCCTTTGTTTTCAGAGTAATAAAAGTTTCTTCCCCTTTTGCTTCCAGCCTTTGTGAAGTTATGCCCCTGCTTTTGTAAAACCCTGCACCTTGCCTTGAAAATCTATAAATGGGACTCCTTGTTTGGCTGAAGGTTGGCATGGTCAGAGGTCTGAGGGTTGGAGGTCTGAGTGAGTTCAGTTCTGCTCTTCTTGGCTGGTCTCTCTGTCTGTCTCTCTCTTTCTACTCTCTTTGTGTTGGTGTGTGGATAATTAAAACTTTACACTTTCAGAGAACTGGTGGTGATGCTTCTGTGTCCATCTGATGGAGGGAACAGCCACTGGTCTCCATATGTGGCCAGGGAACCTGATGCACCCCTAATACTGTTGGAGACTCTGGAAAGGCTGCCATTGAAACATAGATACTGCTAACCCATGTGTGCGTATATGTGTGTGTACATGCATGAACACACATGTTCTAATCCATCGCATTTCATTTATCAACTTTGGTTGTTTCATTTGGACACTCAGCAAAAAACATGCTAAACCTATTATAGTCTATGAGAAAGCTGTAGGAGATGTGAAAAGGAAATTGCTTTTCTGCATGATTGGCAGAAAATGGGCCATTGTAACATCCCCACAACACCGTTTTACAATGAAATCAGTGCCCTGTTTGCTTTGCCACTTCTGCCTGAGGCAAAGCCTAAAGGACGTTTCCATCACATAACTTTTTCCTTTTCTATCAAAAAAGGTACTATTATCAGCAGGTCTAAGATGAGGGCCCCTTTCTCAGCCTTTTGGGTATGTGGAAGCTGTTTATTTTCCTTCATCTTCATTCTTGCTCTTTTGCCCTCTCTCCTACATTCCAGCTTTCTTCCTCGGTCAGGAATGTGCTAAATACTTGGCATGGACAAGCCCAACTTTGGAGCCCCTGGGACACTCTGGTGAAAAGGGAGGGAGACATAAATGAACAGAATTCTCTAGAGATAGACACAGAGGAAATTCTGGCACGCAGGTAGGGAACATTCCCACTCTGCCCAGGATCTCAGGTGCTGCCGGGTTGCCCTCCCGGACACTGGAGGGGTCACCTGAGGACGAAGTAGGCGGTAGAGCAGGAAAGGAGACAAGTGCCCTCGGGAGAGGAACGTTTGTTAATTGGAGCTACAGAAGGCCACGAGGGCCACCAGAGCTCTCTGCTTCTCAGGTGACATCCTGCTCACAGTGGGCCACTGTGGGGCAGATGCGTTCTCCTGAGAAAGGAGATTGCTGCCAGGCCCATCCTCTCCTTGACTGACCTGAATATACTCATTGTTCTGGTCTGAGCTGGCTATTGAAAGGGTTCCTGTACTGCTCAGACTAACGTCTACCCTTGGTCAATGTAATAGTTGAGTTCCTGATTGCTCAGAGGCTTCAGAGGGGTTGGCTGGAGTCGCTGTGCCTCCCCGCACTTTCCTCAGGAATGTCCGCGCTCCCACAGAGGAGATTCTCTCAGATCTGTGATTCTGAGAAAATTCTCTTAGATTTTCACACACTCATGCTGGCACCAAAATTCTTATTAAACCAGCTTAGAGTGAGCTCCCCAGTGGTAATAGTGTCAGTGTAGAAAGAGAGAAACTAAGACTCAGCTCGGACGTGATCATGTCCCTCTGGGCTTCCAGTCCTGCTGATGCTCCTTCCTGACAGGCATCAGGGGACCTGGCTCATGAGGAATATCTTGCTTAGAAAATATTTACGTATTCAATAGATCTCATGTAGAAGCTTCACTTCAGCAACAACCAGATACCTGGTAACCTCATAATTTTAACAGTAGGTTAAGTCTGTTAGGCCACTGCTCCATACAGACTCTCCAGAAACAGAAATGTAGATAAAGGGAAATTTATTAGCTCAACGCCTAAGGAGCACTGAGGACCCTTGAGCCAGAGAGACTCAAAGGGTTCCTCTGTGTCCTCACACTGTTTTCATACTTTCTTCAGCACAAACTTGGGATGCATATCTGCATTCCGTGTCTTAGCAAAGCAGACGTGCAGAAGCAGACAAAGCTGTTAGGATTCCCTAAGTCATCACGACAGGGTTAAAACATACTTCACATCAGATGACAACCATCTGAGGGCTGTCAGTCTTGAACAGGTCTTTTCTCTTCTTGGGAGCCCAGTTAGGTTAATCTTTACATCCCAGTCCTGGCCCTGACCCAAGAATGTTCTGCTTTAGGGTCAGGTCTTATTCTTGAGAGAAAAATGCTTCTGCTAGATATTATTGTCTCACAAGCCAATCCTGTGGAATTCCCAGATTCAAGCTAATTGTGTTGTAGCAGTGTCCAGTGAGAGGACAGGAAAAACATTGATTGAAGAGACCAAAGCAAAGTCCTCCACTGGGGGTGGGGAGAGAGGACTGTGGGAGGCACTTGATGTCACATGGTAAGTCAAAGGAGCCCAGCATCCTGTAGGAGCCCCAAGCTCTTCTTGTTACTCCTGCCAGGAATAGCTTCTGAGTGCAGAGCCAGGAGTAACCCCTGAGCATTGCAGGGTATGAACCACCATCACTCCCCCCCCACACACCCAAAAAAATTCTTCTCGACCTTCCCAGCCTCCTCTTGCTTCAGTCTGATCCGTGGTGCTCTTCCTTTTGCAAATGGATTCCAGTTCATCTCAGGGCTGCCTGTATTATCCGTGTATCACCGCCCTCATAGCTGTGTCTAGAGTAGACATTTTCTGTTTCTGTTGGGGTTGGCACCATATTTGATGTGTTCATGACCTTCTTGTGTCTCTGTGCTCAGGGATTACTCCTGGCAGTGCTAGGAAACTGTATTCAGTGCTGGAGATCAGGAATGTGGGTTGGCTGCATGTAAGAAAGTCCCTTAACTCTTATACTGTCTCTCCGGCTGATCTGTTTAGTGACTGTTTAGTGACTGTTCTGTTTAGTGACTGTTTAACAGAGACAAAATCAAATAGGAAACAATCACAGGGCTTGCGACCTAAGCACCTATCCACCTCCTCCCAGGACTGGATAAACAGTGCAAGGTGTAGGCCACAGAGACAGCCAGATGCGACTCCAACCTACCTGTACCCAGGAAGGGGCCACTCTAAAGATGTGCATGCACAGAGAGTCAAAACAAGCTTCTGGTTGCCTTTGCTATAGGAAGGACAAGGAGCTATTTGAGTACAGATGGAAAGTCACAGGGTAGAATAAAATAAAGGCAGTGAATACTGCCACAAGTTCTATAAAGGGGACATCGTCTAGCGGGTACTAATCACTTGGATCTTGATGCTGACAAGTTGTAAAACTAGTCTTAGAGATGGCAGTTTCTGGTCTCCTTCATGAAGACTTGCCACACAAATGCTCTATTTATAAGGACTTGAGGCAGAGCAGAAGAGCGCAGGCAGCACCCACTCCCTCCCCTGCCAGGGAGGTCAGCACCACCACCCACCTCCTGACTGCGCATGTGTCGATCTACCTGAAGCTCTGCCTGCCAGTGAGATTAAAATAGCCTTAGAATATCGGACTGCATGCGATAAAGGAGTTAGCTACACAAAGTTCTTAGCAGGCAGTCAGCAAACCAAGTGCCGCATTTAAACAAGGAGTTTTATTTCTTTCACACAGATGCTTCGATGGGTAGATTGGAGAAGTTTCAGCATGACCGCAGGACACGCAAACACCAAAGCCTCTGGTGTGCGTCTGAAATCCACCATAGGTTCATTGTCCAGGTCACACAGTAAAGCCGGTGGACACTGGCACGTAAGCCCTTTGTAAAGAAAGTGCATGATTTTCTCAGTGTGGATTTTCTTCCCTCGGAGAGTCTGATTGAGTCTGGAGCGATCCGCCTTTTCATCCTAATGCTTTGCCTTTGCTTGTTGTGAGGACAGGAGTTTCTTCTCACTTACGTTTTGAGGTTGTTGTCTAACCTTGGACTTGCTCATCCCCTGTGCTGTTTGAAACACTTTCTTCTTCCTGATTGCACCCTGATAGCTGGTGTGCAGTTGGCTGAGACCAACAGTCAGGCAGCTGGGAGATTGACTTGCCCAATCCCACTCACAGGCCTAGCACCTGTCGCTATCACAACGTGACATGGGGGTAGGAGGGACAGTTCTGAATGGTGGAGTTTAACCTCTGCTCTGGAGCAAAGAGCGCAGTGGGCCTCCCTGGGCAGCCAGGCTGAGACTGTGACGTGAGCATGGTGCTGAGGAGCCCCGAGGGGGCAGGCAGGCGGCAGACAGGTGCTTCTCCTCCAGGAGCTTGGAGCCTCAGTGCTGGTGTGGGAGGCGTTCTGAGCAATAGAACTGGAACAACATGTGCTTCTTCCCAGGAGTAAACTGTGAAATGAGTCTTTTTAAATAGTTTTTAATTACAATTTCTGAGCCCAGTGCTTGAAGGTGCCAGTCAGGCTGAAAACCAACATTGTTTACTTCCTGCCAGGGTGAGAGCATGCTGGTGTGAGTCCTCCTGGGGGCGCTGAAAGCTGGAATATTCTCTGCCGAGGCATTAGCTATAAGAGTGTCTCCAGCCGGACTCTGAGTTCAAGAATTTAGATCATTCTTAAGAAACTATTGTTATTTGCAAGTTTTTTTATACTTTAATATATTTTGACAATAAGCAAAGTAAGAAAATTGTTCTGCAGCCCCTGTTTTTTTTTTTACCTAGTACTTGTTTTGTAATTCTATATATACCCAAACTTAATAATTTCCCGTTCTTTATCCATTTTTCTTTAAAATTGCATTCTTTCCACTTGGGGTTTTATTTTTAATTAAACCATCAACAAAAAATGACAATAGTTAAAATCAAAATATGTGGGGCTGGGGATGTGACTCAGTGGCGGAGAGAGAACTTGTGTTGCTAGCGTGAGGCTTGATTCCCGCAGAAAACAAACAGGGGAAAGACTCTGCAGCCAGAAGTGAAACGAAACAGAAGGTCATGGCGACAGCACCTGGAGGGTTCGCTGCTGGTGAAATTAGCCAAATACAGGAAGATCTTACTCATGTGTGGTTTAGAAAAGACCCAGCCTCTGGACACGTTAACCCATGGTAGGCCTGGGATACTAGAATATAGAACTGTGACTGCCAGATCTGGGCCAGGGGAAGCAAATGGACACTGGGTCACAGGGGCAGGGTCTGGAGCACTGGGTGATGCTAAGTGCAGAGACCGTCTGTACCAAAACCATGAATCAACAGTGAATGGTAGAAGGGTGGGAGGGGAGGAAGGTCAGACCAGAGATGGAGAAGGAGGGGTGGGGAGTCTATGGTATATTGGTGGTGGGTGGGCAGTAGGATTTACTCCTGGCAGTGCTTGAGGGACCATATGGGATGCCAGGGAATCGAAGTCAAGTCGTCAGCTGCATGCAAGGCAAACAAATGCCCTACCCTCTGTGTATTGCTCCAGCCCCAACAGGTACATTTGCAGTTTGGCTCTCATGCTTACAGTGTTGACTCTTCGGCATGGATATACATATACCACTCTTCTTTACCACCAACATGCCAGAGGCCCCTGCCCCCACCCGTTAACTCCAGTCCACCTCTTCTTACATTCTCCCTAGACTTCTTTCCTTTCCTCTCCTCATTTCTATAACCTAAGAGTCAGGGAAATCTAGGTTATCCCCTTTGATATCAAAAGGAGAATCAACTTAAGAGTAAATGAAAAGGCATCCTTATACTACTTACATATGAGAGTACCTCATCATAAACTGGACAAAGACTAAAGCAAAAAAGCAAGCCTCTTTTTCCCGATGCATAAGAATGGCTGCTTTAGGATTGGGAGACAGCTCAGTAAGTCCTGAGTGCATAGCCAGAAATAACCCCTGAGAATTGCTGGGCGTGACGCAAAAAAAGGAAAAAAAAGTACCTGTCAGGGAGGCAAGCTGGTGTGGTGGGAGGGAACCTAGGCACATTGGTGGGGAAGCTGGCACTGGTGATGGGGTTCCACACGCTGTATGCCCAAATACAACTAGGGATAATTTTGTAAATTATGGTGCCTCACAGACACGGGGCAGAGCTGCTACTGGCTCTCCCTGCGCCCAGCGGCTCATGAGGCGCCCGGGAGGGATGGCAGGTTCTAGCCCTGGCCCGCCACCCCAGCAGAGCCTCACAACAAACCAGAACGACCCCCACTCCATGAGGGCCTCCATTTTCCACATCCGACTTCCCTCTTGTCAGAACTCCACCCAGCAGACCAGCCTATCACAGCCCAGTTCACGTGGCCACTTGCAGCTGCACGGTTCATCAATAAATGCTGGATTTTGAGATGACTACAAGAGTATACTACCTGCATGGCAGAGCCTGGCAAGCTCCCGTGTTGTATTTGATATGCCAAATACCAGTAACAATTTTAGACCTCATTCCCATGACCTGATGGAATGGTTTGAGGCTCTTTATGTTCCTGGAGCAAGCAAGTGCCCTTGGGCTCTACTTGCATGAGACAGGTCATATGGAGATGTTACTGGTGCCCACTCGAGCAAATCAATGATGAACGGGAAGACAGTGATGCAGTGATACGGTGGCAGTGTGGGCAGTAATTTGAACATCAGTGCCATTAATTGAACACCATCTCCCTAAGCTCTATTAAATAGATAAGATTAAAACAGCACAAACACAAAAATATATATTAACCAGTGACATAGAAGAGCTTGGCCATGAGGCTCTGGGCCTCTGCAGCAGAGAAGCTTAGCCTTAACCTGGCAGTCGACTTTGTTCTGTATATACTATTAGATCTCAGGACCATATGGCTGGATCTCAGGATCATACATCTAGATCTCAGGATCATTCAGCTAGATCCCAGGATCATATGGCTAGATCTCAGGATCATTTGGCTATATCTCAGGAGCATATAACTAGATCTTAGTATTATTCAGCTAGATCTCAGGATCATTCAACTAGATCTCAGGATCATTCATCTAGATTTCAGTATCATTCAGCTAGATCTCAGGATCATATGACTAGATCTCAGGATCATTTGGCTAGATCTCAGGAGCACATGACTAGATCTTAGTATTATTCAGCTGGATCTCAGGATCAGCTAGATCTCAGGATCATTCAGCTAGATCTCAGAATCATTGAGCTAGATCTCAGTATCATATGACTAGATCTCAGGATCATTTGGCTAGATCTCAGGAGCGTACAGCTAGATCTCAGGAGCAGAGAGCTAGATCTCAGGATCATTTGTCTAGATCTCAAGATCATATGACTATATCTCAGGATCATTCATCTAGATCTCAGGAGGATACACCTAGATCTCAGGATCATATGGTTGGAACTCAGGATCAGATGATTAGATCCCAAGATTAGTCAGGGCTGCAGCAAATAAGAAACCACATAAGTGAGACGGTGGGATGGATGGCTGTCTTTGGGGCTGAACATTTGTTAAGGAGGGGCCAAGAAACTCCTGAGATCAAGAAGAATGAGGTAGTCAGAACTATATAAATCCAAGGATTGAGGAAGAAATGGAATTAAATAATCCCTGGGATCCTTGGAGGCTTGGTCTGCTTGATGTCACATCATACTTGGGATGCTATAACACCCCTCAGAATGAACTGGAAAAATATGCTATTCAATGAAGCCGTTTACTAAACATTTTTGGGGGTGCATGGCTTTTGTTTATGTTTGCTCAGGAGCACTGGCAGTGCTCAGGGATTACTCCTGGCTCTGTGCTCAAAGATCAGTTCTGGTGCCTGGTGGGGGGTGATTCTACATTTGTTGCTGGGGCCAAGAACTCACAGCTCCTTCGCCCCTGTTCAGTCTCTCCACCCTCCCTCTTTCTAAACCCCTCAGAAATAATCAGCTGGCAGTGAAAGCCAGTGTTCTCTCACTTTATGGTGACTATTCATTTGGTTATAGAAAATGAGCACGCATCATCAATAGACCAAATTTCACAAATCCTAAAATGTTTTTCTTTCATATTTTAATATTTCTAGAGTCAGAATGCGCTTCACAGCGACAGTCAGACAGTGACTCTGGCTTAATGAGTTTAAGCTGTGAGGACTGATCATTCTCCCATTGTGTTCTTTGTCATTTTAAGTCTTCAGGAGGATTATCCTGTGATTGGGCTTTGAAAAGAAAGCTTTGTGTCTCCGAAGGGCAGGGGGAGCTGGGTGCAGCCCAATCCAGACTGTGAAGCAAACATTTGTCTTTGGAGTAATGGCTTCAGTTCCAAATATTCCAGCAAGGCAACCAAATATATTATATTTCCTCAGAAAGAAAGACGTGGCAGATAGGCAAAGCTGTGCTAGGGGTTTAGAAGGTCCTTATCAGTCCCCAAGTAATGCTACGCATGCGTGTTCTACCACATTGAGTCCATCCATTGGAGGGCATGGGCTTGAATAGTTCCCTTGAAACAGGAGTGTTTGAGTTGCTATGTTGCAGGTGGACCCCAGGGGTGACTTATGTGAGGCCGGAAGGGGAAAGAGATGGTCACTTTCTCCCCAGCCGCCTCTGCCACCCGGGATCCGCTGGGCAGGCTTAGGACTGATAAAGTCTGCGATGAGCCCCTGCAAGGCGTGGGCCTGAGCCCCCACCAGCCCCACAAGGTGGCCGTCAAGCCACACCTGATGCCCACTTGATCTCTAGGCAAGGGAGTTAATCCCGCCACCCGAGGTTTCTTGGGGAGCCACAGACTCAGGCTGGAGCGAGGAATTGCTCTTTGCAGGAAAGGAAAGTCAGTCCTAGGCCTTACCCAGGGCTGCCTTAGGGTTCTTGTCTTTCTAGCAGAAAAAGAATTTTCAGGAGTCGACGAGCAATGAAGTTTTACAGACTTTATTAAGGAGGTTTTAGGAGAGGGGGAGGGAGAGAAAGTAAGAGAGAGAGTAACACGCTCAAGGGAGAACGCGGACTACTGCAAAGACGGGGAGCGAGTAAAAGAGAGAGTACACATCTCAAGAGGGGAGATGCGGGCAACACACGTGCTCAGGCACCACATGTGCTCGGCCACATGGGCTCAGGCAGCATGTGTGCCCATGCAGCATGTGCGCGCCGGTCCTCTGGTCAGGATGACTTTTATAGATTTCTTCCCAAGTTACTCCCATATGGGGCTTTAACCTCGGTTGCTAGGGCTGTTGCCAAGGGGAATAGACTTTGGGAGTGGTCTTCTTTGACTGGAATGCTTCAGGGTCGTCTGTGAGCTGGGTCCTGGGCAGGAAGGCAGATTCATCTCCCTCAGGAGATTTTATCAGCTAAAGCCATTCACACATTCCCTCTGGCCTTCCCTTCCCCCAGGGTCTATTGTTGATATGGTCTTATCAAGTCTGGTTCCCTGTGACAACAGGTGTGACTCTGGATGGCTGAAGGACCAGTTTTATTTCTTTTCAAGAATTTTTATTGCCATGTGGCACCCCCCTGTCTGCCTGCCTATAACAGCTACAGTCCTAATTCATTGTTTTATTAAATCAATAGACCTGGATTCTTCCAGACAAGCAGTTTGAGAGTGGAAACAGTTCTGTAGATGAGGCACTTGCCTGGCATGTGGTTGACCTGGGTTCATATACAGCCCCTTGAGCCCCTCCAGCTATGACCCCAGAGTGCACAGGAGTAAGCCCTGAGCACCAAAACCCAAACAAACACACAAACAAAAACCCACATTAAAGACAAGACTGGCACGCACTAAATCCTTACCCACCAGCTTTGTGGACTGGGTATACTGAGTCCCCTAACCTCACATCCTTAGACCCTTCTCCTTGATAGCTGAGCAACTGTGGCTGGGGAGCTCTGAGTGTTCCCCTTGTGCCCGAGGCAGCACTAACCGCTTTCCCTCTAGATTGGGACTTTCTCAGAGACTTCTCCTGGCCAACGGTGTCTAAAGGAAACTCAAGCCCTGACCTTTGAACCAACATCTGGTCTCTGGAGGTTTTCTAGACCTGAGGCTCTGGCAGGGTCCTCTTCTTTCCTAACTGCACCTTGCCCTGGACATTTCCCTCCCAGGACCCAGGAATCCAAACAAAGGCACTGCCTTCTCTAACATTCATCTGCAGCTCCTCTGGGAGCTCTGAGTGAGAGCTCATTTCTAAAAGCTTTCAGATATTTTATTTGTCATAGAAACTATGGTGCCGTGAGGTAGACAAGTGAGAGAATTGGGACCTGTGTCGCTAAGGAGGCCGGTCCACTGTGTGGAACGTGAAGCTGCAAGTGTATCGTCGTGGCTCAGAGCGCGGGTGTTTATTCCTGCCTGAAAAGAGTCGGGGACGGGGACTGTCTCAGCCTCCAGCTCGGACTGTTGCAGCCTCTGCCCTGCTGGGAGCTGCACACCGCATAGTCTGACAGAGCTGCGAAAGGACCCAAGATCAAGTCTTTGAGTAAAATGCCAAGTGGGATTTTACAACTGCAAAATGATTATTTGCAGTAGTAGGTGGATGGTGCAGCGCAATGCTGAAAATGAAGGAAAATGAAGTATCATTAAGAGAATTTGGTCTTTCCTTTTAGTGGTTGTAAAGTTGTTGAAAACATTCTGTTTGCTTTCCAAGTCGACAGATAAATTAGCACCTAGTTCATCGAGTGACAAGGTGGGGGCTGAAAATAGGTCTTCAGCGAATGGATGAGTTAATGGATCAATAATGGTAAAGTCAGAAATGTATTGAAGTATAAGTATTCATTATACAGTTATAATGTATAATATGACTCATCTCTTCCTCACTCACTGACACTTCAAGTGAGTGAGGAAGAGATGAGTCATTCAGTAAATATTGATAAAATAATGCATTATATTACATTCCAAGCAACTAATTCAATGCAGTTATGTTTATGTATTTATGTTTACTGAACGAGAGCATGGACTGTCGAAAGGGTCAGAAATACTGAATTGTTTGCCTTCAGCACCTTTGATAAAAAATTAATAAAGATAAAAAATTTGATAAAAAATTAATAAAGAAGTTTGATTTCTACCAAAAAGGCTGGTTAACTGAGAAGCCCTAATCTGGTCCCACAGACCTGGCTGTGCCCTGCTCCAGCTCTTCGGAGAGGTGGGGGTCCTCGGGGAGATTCAGGTCTGCCTCCTGTTGGGGGTAGCTGACCCACTGCAGGGACGGGGTCGGGGTCCCACGTGCTTTCTGGAAAGGAAGAAAGAAGGGCAGGAAGCCACTCGTGTCACCAGGAAGTCCCTCATGTGACCTCTGCAGCCGCAGGGTTTGCCTTAAAGCATTCTGAGGTCTCCTTTTCCGTAGCTGGTGCCTACACCTTTGTCTTGGGGTCCTGGCTGTGCCCTGCCAGCCCTTGACCCGGAGTCCTGACCTGGTTCCTCTCCCAGTCCTGAGACATTTGCTCAAGCTGTTGTTGCTTTTTCTCCACGGAGTTTCCTTTTCGTTTCAAAAGTCTTTTTTTATTTCCGTTTACTCCGAGGCATTGTTGGGAGCTCCGGCTAGGAATGCTGGTTCCTGGACAGGGACTGGAGCTGTGCCCCTGCTGCAGGCTGGAGGCATTGGTGGGTGGCGGCCGGTGGGGGAGAGAGAGGCATCCGCCTCCTTCCTGGAGGGGACAGAGGCAGGCCCTGTTGCAATGCACGCTGCGTGTTGCCCTGAGAGTGAGGAGCAGGAACGCGGGAGTGTTTGCAGCAGACACTGAGAAGGTCTGAAAGCTAAAAGGCTGATCGTGGAGGTGGAACAGCTGAGAACAGCAGCTCAGCCCCATACTGGGGTGAGAGGGGGTCAGTCTTGGGTGGGGCTCCAGGCCATGGTGGTGGTGGGGAACATTCAAGCCGGGCCTCTCTGATGAGATTCAGAACCAGGGATCGGGAACAAAACTTGGTGCTCTAGGGCAAGGACATTGCCTGGCATTCAAATGGGGGGGGGGGTCACTCAGTATGGAAGCAGGGCCTGACGGTGACCTCTGACCTCAGGCTGCCTCAGGGCCTGTGTCACAGCTGCCCTGCCTGCTCCTTCCCTGCCTTCTCGCCACTACCCACCGGACCTGGAAGACTCGGCACGGAGAACTTGAGCTTCATGTCTCAGAGACCCATGGCCTGAGAGAGAGCAAGAGGCAGAGAGTCTGGAGTCTGGGCCTGAGGGCAGGAGCTGCCCAGGGTCACGCAGTGGGTGCCTGGCGAGGACTGTGGGGTGGAGCTTGGGCAAAGCAGGGGAGGCCCTAGAAAAGGAAGGAGGAAAAGTCACGGCTACATGCTGGTCTCTGTCAGAGCTGAGAAAGGTTTAGAGCAGTGTCAGTGATGGAGCTCGGCTGATAGCGGAGTAGATTGTGGAGTAAGTGAGTAATGGGGAACAGTCAGTGATGGAGCAGAGATGGTCCTGCGGTCATGGCAGTGGAGTCATGGAGTAGAATAAGTCACGTAGCACAGTCATGGGTAAGTGGTTGTGGAGTAGAATCAATCACGGTCATGAGGAAAAGTTAATCATGAAGTGGAATCAGTCACATAGCACAGTCAGTCACAGAGACTGTCAGGCATGAGAGAGTCATGGAGATAGACACAGAGGTACACAGAGTACACAGTCTCAGACCATTAGTCATGGAGACAGTCAAGTACAGAGACAGTCTGTCATAAAACAGTTATGGATTCAGTCATAGAGACAAGAGTCACAGAGACAGTCATGAAGACTGTTGGGCACAGAGACAGTCATAGAGACAGGCACAGAGCAGTCAATCACAGAGACGGTCACAGACCATCAGTCACGGAGACAATCAAGCACAGAGATAATTGGTCATAGAGACAGTCATGGAGAGTCAGTCATAGAGACAGCCAGTCATGGAGATAGTCAGAGACAGGCACCGATACTCACAAAGACAGTCAGTCATGGAGATAGACACAGAGGCAGACACAGTACAGTTAGTTACAGACCATCAGTCATGGAGACAGTCAGGTACAGAGACAGTTGGTTACAGACAGTCAGGTATGGAGACAGTCAGGGACAGGGACAGAGATAGTCACAGAGACAGTCAGTCATGGAGAAAGGCACAGAGGCAGGCACAGTGCACATTCACAAACCATCTATCATGGAGACAGACACAGAGATAGTCGGTCATAGAGACAGTCAGGCATGGAGACAATCAGTCATGGAGACAGTCAATCATGGAGACAGGCACCAAGCACAGTGTGTCACAGAGCAGTTGGTCATGGAGCAGACAGAGACAGTCATGGAGCTCAGTCAATCATATAACACAGTGAGTCATGGAGCACAATAGGTCAGGGAGCACTGTCAGCCATGGAGCAGGTCAGCTGTGGAGCACAGGTCAGGGAGCACTGTCAGTCATGGAGCAAAGTCAGGGAGCACAATCAGTCATGGAGCATGGTCAGCTGTGGAGCACAGTAGGTCAGGGAGCACTGTCAGCCATGGAGCAAAGTCAGGGAGCACAGTTGGCCCAGTAGCACAGGTAGTTGGGGTGCACTGTAGGTCAGGGGGCAGAATTGGCTGCCAGTGGCTGGTGAGGTTGTGGCGAGTGGGGCAGCTTCCAGCAATGGAAGGACACTCACGACACAGGGAGCTCTGGGGGCACTGCCCAGGGAATTTCTGCAGTTACAGTGACAGAGCTGAGCCGGCAGCTGTGGAAACCTATCAGAGCACCCATGTCCCCAGAGCATGCATGGAGGACAGTGAAGGCCTTTGGGAAGGTCCCAGTGTGGAAGAAGGGGACGGACTAGGCTGCGATGTAGCATCGTGAGATCTTAGGGCAGATGGGAAGGGGCAGTAGACAGCCTCCTAAGCAACAAAAAGCAAAGTGACGTGCTGGAAAGGAAGTGGTGAGAGGCCAGCAGCAGCACCTGGATGTGTCCATGGGAATGACCCTGTCCAGGGGGATTAGGAACCACGAGGAAAACTTGACCTACGAGGTCAGTGTGTGGATTTTGGTTAGTTTGATTTTGGGGGGCATACCTGATGGTGCTCAGGGCTTAGTCCTAATGGGGCCCCAAGGGACCATATGGATGCCAGGAGCAAATGGGCCTAGGTGAGATCCATGCCCTACCCTATTGCTCCAGCTCCACCGATAATTAATTTAATGAGTTGAGGTAATGGTGGGAAATCCAAGACATTTTTGATGTGATTAGCTTGGGCACATTGGAGCAAACACATAATGGCAGGAACATCCTGGTAGAGCAGAGCTAAAGCATCTTAGTCAATTTAACATTCCTCAGCTGCACAGAAAACCCTGCAGTGTCTGTAGGCGGCAGATCAGAAGCCAAGGAGCTGTGGTCAGAAGGGCTCCCCCACAGGGGCTGGAGGAGAGAAGAGTCAGCCAGGAACAGGCTGACAGGAGAGGGTGTGTCCAAGAGGACTCGCACTGGAACTCTGAACTGTGGGAGCCGTGGATTAATGCTGGCCCCTCCGAGGGGACTAGCACGGAGTCAAATATAGGAGTGTCTCTGGAAAGAAACCCCAGTTACTTCAAAGGAGGCAGTGAGTCAAGTCACTCAGACCTGAAAATGCATTTTGAAAACACATTCGGGTATTATGATGTAAATGCCTTTTTTTGACTGATGAAGAGAAAGTTAACTAGACGAAAAAATGATTAAGGACATTTTTAAAAGACAGAAATTAAATGGCAATAAGAAAGGCTCTCAGCTTCCAAAAACAGACTCGATAAAAAAATATAGAAGAAGACAAACCCTTGACTCAAGATTATGGGCCAAAACAAAAAATCCAGTGAAGAAGAAAAATGAAGGGAAGGAAGGTGAACTCTGGAGGTAACCCGGGGCCTTGTCTTTGCTGGCTGTAGAGAGGGGGAGATCTCAGCCAACACTGTGGGCACTGAAAGAACGTGCTGGACACCAACACCCCCTCCCCCCCCCCCCCCGGCTCCCTGTTACCTTTCATCACACTCAACATCAGTCCCACGGACAGAAACGCCCTGGTCAGATGGAGCCTGGGACCGTTGCTGGGCTTGCCATAACGTCTGTTGTTGGAAGTTGCCTTGTTCACCCTCGGTCCCCCTCTCTCTTCCCTGTGCTCTGAGGATGGACCCGAACCACAGCAGGGCACTGAGCTTCTCGGCCGCCAGACCTGGGGAGTCACTTATGCTGATTTTCTGGCTTCTCCCATCTTTGACACATGCCTATAGGTAAAGCTTGCTTTTGTGGTCATCCTCATTGAGCTGGAGAAGTTTAACTTCACCACGTAAAATGATTAAATGTAAGGATGTTTTCACTTTTAAGGACGGTTTCCACCCTCTTAGACTCCTGGACTTCCTCGTCCCTTCTCACACCTCCGTTCTGTCACCCGAGTGATTTCTTTGGTGAGGTGCAACATGTGGGGCACCCCCTGTCCACATCAGCCTGGTTTTGCGGCCATATCCGAGGGTATCAGAGTGCAGCAGGAGCATGTTTCTTTGGTTTATTTTCACCTTCTCCATAGCATAAGGTGTGTTCAGTGAACTTCAATCGAACACCCTCTGGGCACCAACTTAAGAAAAGCTAGTGATGCTACCCTTTGTATCTCCACTTTCTTCTCTTTCAGTGAGGTTTGTTGGGTTTCAAGATTCTTTCAGGGCTACACTGTCCTAAATATACACCACCCGCCAGCCCACCTCCTCTCTCCACCAGGGGCCTTTCTCTGCACTTCCCTCCTCTGCGATGTCTGAGAGTTGGGACGGGGATACCAGACCTGGGCAGGGAGGGAGGACTCCCGGGTGAGGGAGGGTGGCATGCTGCCAGCATTGTGCTGAGTCTTGGGCTCCCTGGGCCCTCCCTCAGAGGCACCGAGAGGGTCCCTGTGTCTGCCCCCGTTCTTGGGGATCACTGATGTGTGCTTGGGAACAGTTTTCCACGTTTAAGAGAAAGATGGTTTCCTGTGGGCAGGATGGCCTGACTCCAGCTGTTCCATCTGGCGGGGGGTAGGGGGGCTCAGCGTTCTTTCCTGTCCCTGTTTTAATGCTTGTTTTCTGCCAAGCAATCAAACAACGCGAGCCTTCAACACTTCCTCTAGAGACACCTAAGCCTAGAAAGTACCAAGCACGACTCAAGTTGTAGAAAGAACTGTTAAAAATAGATATGGGTCTTGCTTTCCAGGAAAATGTTATTCTGAATTTGACCTCCTGGCATTTGCATTTGGAGAGATTATTAACAGTCTACATAATTTCTCTAAATATTCTACACTGTCACATGGAATAACATTAAAATTAATGTTTATGAGAGCATTGGAAGTATTAGATGCATTTATGTAAGACATAGATTGTAAACTCAGCCCCAAAAGGCTTTATATGTCTATTTTCAGTTTTGTTTATCTGAAATATAGTTTTCTTTAAATACAATCAATTTTGAAAGATTAAGTTCTACACCCCTGGGCTTTTATAAATTGTTGTGTTTATGACATAAAAATCCACGATTCTGTTTTCTCTAATTTATTAACATCTTTAAATTCCATGACAACAGGAAATGCTTTTCCCCTTTGATCACTATCTGCACTCACTTCACTCCTTTCAGTGCATGTGCTTCTGATAGTAATTAACTGGTATCATCTTGATATGATGTTCCTTTTATTAAAAACCAAACCTAATGACTGCCTAGTTCATATTTTTTTTAAAATTACAATTTACCTTAATAGATTAGGTATACCCAAGGGAAATAACTTTTAGTCATTTTACTTTCTCAAAAATGAATCTCTTAATAAAGGCTTCATGTTAAAGGCAAGTGATAAGCGTCCTAAGTCAAGTGACAATGAGCAAAGCTAGTTACAGAAATCTAAGCTTAAGTCCTTTAGAGATGGAGCCAAGAACCAGCAAAGAAAAAACAAAAAGGATTTTCTGAAATGTCAGAGACAAGAACGGGAATACAGCTGAAGTCCGGAGGCAGGATTCAGGAACAAATCAAAATCTGGGCAGGCAGAAGCTGAGTGATCCCTGAGCACTGAGCTGCATGCAGCAGAATGTCGCCCCTCAAAAAACAAATAGGATATGTGTGTGGGACGAGGGGCGTACACAGTACAATGGGGGAGTCACTTGTCTTGTTGTCTTGCATGTGACTGACACAGCTCGATTCCCAGCACCACATAGGGCCCCCTAAGCCCACCAGAAGTTACCCCTAGAGCTAGCAGAAAGCTCTATAAGTACAGCCAGTATGGGCCCGCAACAAAAGCAAACAAACAGAAAAGGTACATGTTTTTATTTATTTTGGCATATATTTACCCTAAATTGGAATGAATGGATTATAGCAATAATTGCTTGATTGAGTTCGTTTATTAGAAATTCCCAACATCCCAAGGTTGTTTATTAGTTTACCTTCCCTTAAGCAGTGGACTGGCATTTCCTGGCCCCTTGTGCTGGCCAACGCTGGCACTATTCGTCTTGATTCTGGACGTTTGGATGAGTACAGGGTGTTCCCTCACTGTAATTTTATTTTAATTACTCTGGTGACTGTTCAGGTGATCATTTTATATGACAATTATCCTCTCAGGTACTAGCTTTTTGAGTAGTTCCCTTCAGGAATTTAAATACTTTTTTTAAACCAAGAAGGCTGTCTTTTTGTTGTTAATCTTTAAAGTCTATTTTAGTATAAGTTCTTTCCAGATATAAATATTATACTTTTATTTCCCTGTCTGTGGCTTTTCCCATTTTTAATTATATTCTGTCCTGCCTTTTTATCTTTTACTTTATAAATAGTTACATATTTAACAAAAGTTATGACATAAAATATTCATAAGGGTCCATGAATTCCTTAACTATTTCCCCAAAGGTAACAAAGTGCATTGAGTGAAGAACATTATAGAATATTCTAGAGCCAGGATCAGGACTGGCACCATTACCTGGACCACTCACATTCCACCAGCTTCACAGGGACTAGGTATGGTGTGTGTATATGCCTGTGTGCATGTGTGTGCATACTTCTATTATCTTACCACATGTATAGATGTATGTAAACATCATAACAACAAAGAATTTTTGAATATTTTAAGATTAATGATACACATTTTTACATTTAAATTTTTTTCAGTCAAAATAATGCAAGAATTACAATTTTCGCATTCATGTTACTTTGTCTTTTTTAAATAATCACTGAAGATCTATATAAGTTTATTCATCAGGATAAAATGCCACTTTTGACTCTTTTCTATTTTTTATATGTGCTATGAACCTCCATAGCCTAAGTCCAGCCCTCTGAGCCATCCCTGAGACTGGGAGAGTTCTATGAGGCCGGGCTTTGTATTTTTCATTGTTAATATGTATTTCCTCACATAGAAACATGTGTTCAATAACAGGGATACGATGGTGAAAGGCAGCTGGGCGGGGATGGGAGATAGTAAAGAAACAGACTGTCATATGTTTCTTGTGGCTTCCCTGTCACTTACTGGCCTGCCCAGGTAGTGCTGAAATGAGAAGCTGCCATCCAGGACCCCTGCTAGCAGCCTGTGGATCTCCTAGGGAGGATGGATGGGCGATCCAGGCCAAGGGAAGGAGACCACGCGCCCGAGGAATTCCAATTCCATCCCAGGAAGCCCAGGGGTGATTACATTGTCTTTCCCATGAGCACCGGAGTGCAGCAGATGTCATTGTGTCATCCACCTAGTGCTTGGCTCGGGATGGAGCTGAGCACTTCACTGGGAGTCCAGCTGACCCAAGCTGCCCCGGGCTCTGGGCCACCACTTCCGAGTATGGAGTCTAAGTTGAGGTCCCGAGTTGCTGGTCCAGGCTGTGGCTTGTCCTGTGAAATCCGGCAGGCCTAGGTGTGACTGTGCCCCCTGAGGTCATGGTGGCTGTGGTGGGAAGAGATATCGTTGAAGCGGCTGCCCCACGCGGGGACAAAGGAGCACTCGAGCCTCAGCATCTCGTGGCTCCATCTTAGCCCCACCACGGGAGCTGGGGACACACCCCTCACAGTGTCTCTTCTCTGGCCCTGCACATGGTGTGGCTGCCAGCACCACTTCTCTCGAGACTCTCTCCCCACTGTCTGCTTAAGATCAAGCCTCACTCTGTGGATGGGACACGGGTGATGCTAGGTCCAGCTGACCTGATCAGAGGGACAGCAGAAGGCCCGAGCACAGAGCAGAGCTCACCATGGGGGCCATTGAAGGGGGCTCAGAGGGAAAAGACGGCTGTGGTGGGGGCTGTGGGGTCGAGGTGGCTGCAGGAAGTGCCATTACGCAGCACTGTCCGTCATGGCAACTAGAATCAAAAGGTTTAGAGATGCCTTTTCTTCTTTTTTAAATTTTTTTTATTATACCACCGTGAGATATACAATTACAAAGATGTTCATAATTGGGTCTCAGTCATACATTGTTCCAGCACCCATCCTTTCACCAGTGCCCCATTCCCACCACCAATGTCCCCACATTCCCTCCCTCCCAGCTCTATAGCAGGCATTTTTTCTTTTCCTTATTTTCTCTCTGTCTCTTTCATTTAAAAAATTATTATACCATGTAAGATATAGAATTACAAAGATGTTCATAATTGGGTCTCTACAATACAGTGTTCCAGAACCCATCCCTCCACCAGTGCCAATTCCCACCACCCAATTCCCAAACACGCCCACTCAAACCCTGCCTGCCCCTATTGCAGGTGCATTTTACTTCTCTAAGAGATGCCTTTTTTTCCTTCAGGTTCTTTCACGCCTTATCAGTGTTATGCCGACAGCTGCCCCTTCTCGTTGCTACCTATGCGTGTGTCGTGTCTGGGCAAAGTGTGTGAAAGTGTTGATAAGTGAACAGAACACTTTCCCCTCTTCCTATAGGAAGTCCAGGGGACTACGGGGTGTCAGAGCACACACATTGGGGTAGTCAACCGCTTTCAGGTCTCGTGCTTCTGATCGGTGTAATCAGAAAGCCCGTCCTTTGAACCATCTCTTAGTCAGAGGACTGTCCTTTGGAACCATCACTCAGTCAGAAGGGCTGTTCTTTGAAGTCATCACTCAGGTCAGAAGGGCTGTTCTTTGGAACCATCACTCAGGTCAGTAGGGCTGTTCTTTGGAACCATCATTCAATCAGAAGGGCTGTCCTTTGGAACTGTCACTTCATCAGAAGGGCTGTTCTTTGGAACTGTCACTCAGTCTCCAGTGGGTGTGACTTAAAGTCATAATGAGCTCCAGAGTCTTGAGTTGTTTGGGCCCCCAAAATCTGATGATTCCCCTGAAGGAAGCATGTCCCCATGGGGATAGGTCAGAGACAGACCTGAAAAGGGTCAGCGCAGAACCATGGCCCCTGCGACAGGTGTCTCTGAGGGGGCAGAGAGGCCTGAGTGAGCACCAGGGGATGTGTGAGAAGACAGTTTGCTGTTTCCTCAAAGACCCCTGGGAAGTCTCTTCATAAGCAGCTCATTGTCATCTGTTCCTGAAGTATTTGCCGACATATACTTTGAAAAACTGCAAGTGGAAAAGTCTCTGAGCACTTAATCTGTGGAAAAGTCCATTTACCCGCCCACCTTCACACACTCACACCCCAAGGCTCTTACTCAGATTCTAGTTTAGGATCTTGCCAACATACCAGTCTTGACCGTAGGGAGTCCCTAGAGTCCGATTTCTCAGGCCGTCATCATCTGCTTCTTGGGTTCTTCCTAGAGCTTCAGAGCAGGCAGCTAAAGAAAATAATGTAAAGGAAACTTCTCGAAGCATTGGCTTGTGAAGAGTGGCCACCACCTGTTCATGGCCCATGACTCCTCCAGTTGGCTGAGGGCTGTGTCTCTGAGTCTTCCAATCTCAACGTCAGTTCACCCTATTTCACTTTATAAAGAATCACATTGATTTTGCCTTCCTGGAATAATCTGTTCTTTCCTTTCTCAATTAATTCTAAAACTTTGGGCATATCCAAGGGCACACTGATGGCAGCTGGTGCCTATAGCTGTCCTCACCGGCTCAGGAAGGCGAATTTGGGACTGGAAACTGCTTTGGACTATCAGCAACTTAAATGAGCTGTACCACATTTATCAAATCAATAGACTCCGTTTGTTCACACATTTTCTATCTAGATGCATAAGGGTAATAATTCTGAGGTATTGTAAGGATTAGAAATAATTTGTACACAATATCTAGTATAGTATATGGCGCAGAATCACCCTGTGAAATACCAGCTGTTTAAATGTTTTATGAGGGCTTACTAAGACCATTACTGAATTATTTCAGTCTTCTTAACTCAATGTAGTAAATACTATTTGGCAATTAGAATTATCTTGATTTTTAATTATACTTGAGAGGTTTGAGAAAGAGTAATTTCTTCATGATTGCTATAAGTACTTTTTTTTGTGCAAGGAAAAAAGATCCAAATTACAGTTTGTTCCAGAGGGCAGGGCAATCAGTTCTCCTAACCTCAGGGGACCCGGCTGCATAGTGGCACTGTGTCCTCTTGTTTTCCTCTTTTGTATAAAGTGACATATTGGAAAAGCAAAATTCGAATATGTTTTGAAAAGTAAGTCACTTTAGTCACTTGTTATTTTATAGCCGACTCATCCTAGATGATCAGGAATGCTATATCTGATCTTTCATCTTTGAGTTATTAACTTTTCCTGAGGTCTTAATCGACATGTTCCGTAGCGCATCAGCCCTTATTATGACTCAAGACATTGCCGAAATCACTTGACGGCAGCTTTGCATGTGTGTTCCAGCTCAGACTGTAAGGATACAGGACCCAGTCACTGGCACAACCTCGCCATTCACTGGGCTGCCATGTGACGTGGAAACAGGCCACTCTCCCATTGGTCCACACGGTGACATGCAGCACCCACTAGCCTTCAAGCCCTCTACATTTACCAAACACAACAACATGGCCTAAATTTTAAAAAATTAAAATTAATGAAAAAAATTATAGATATCATGCCTACAATACTTTGAATGATCGAGTTTTGTGTGTAACATAATCTTGAAATTTGGTGCTCTCTGGAGTTTGATAGTTACCTCATTCTGTGAACTGCCAAAACACACGGAGAGACCAAGCTCCAGAGGCCGAGTGCTCCCTTTGTGCTAGCAGCCTTTTCCCTTGCTCAAACTCTGAGCCACCTATCCACCCACTTCCTTAGATTTAATTTTTTTGAAGTGATTCAGACAAACATCAAATGCTGCTCTCCGGCCACCGCAGTGGAGCTGAGCTACCTGCAGAACTCAGAGAAACTTCCAGGCTTGACAGTTGTTCTGTAGGGGAAGAAAGTGCTTTTGCCATGGGCTGGTTTTGAGTCCGCTATTTAAATGTAAATTTAGTTCTGGGCTCAGGCGCACAAAAGCATGACTGTGTATTTCTTTTGGCACTCAGGAGGCTCAAACCCAAGCAGTTTGTTCTTGGATTGGGGAAAGGGCTTGATTTGATGGGATTGTCATTTCCTCCGCACTTTGCTCCATTCACAGAACAGCTGTGAGCAACAGGATATGTGGGATTTTTTTTTCATCTGAACATAATAAACAACCTCACTCTCCAGCAAAGCCCAGGAAGGCGCCCAGGAAGGTCTCAGTCCTGTCAGGATACAAAGCGTGGGCTGGCGGCGGGGTCTGTCTTCAGAGGCGTCTTGCCCCCAAAGTCCACTGGTGACCACTGCGTAGTCCACTGGAAACCTCCTCTCAGGACATAAATGACCAGCGTCAGTGGTGACAGTTGGGCTTTCACAGGTCATAGTGAAAGGTAGCGGGGTAGAGAGACGCTGGAGGCCTTGGCAGGTTTCAGAAATGACGCACATTAAGCTGGGTTTGGAAGTCACTGAGAGTCTGATCAGCAGATTGTTGGTTCTGGAAATACAGGAATGAAGCCTGTCCAGTGCTGTCAGCTGTGCCAAGGGGGCAGTACCTCCTTGGGCCCACATCAGGGGTTAGTGAACGAGGCAGGGGTGTGCCAGGTGTGTGCTTGAGGACAGGTGGAACAATGTGAGGCCACCTCACACATGTGACAGGCGCATAGAAAATAAGGCCCCAGAGTTCGGGATGTTGGGAGAAAGGGGCCCTTGACCCTTGCGGGGGCCGGGGGTACCGATTTGTTTAACCTCTGTGGGAAACATTACAAACTCTTCTCAGCAAAACTAAACAAATGGGGCCGGGAGATAGCACAGCATGCAGGGCGTTTGCCATGCACAGGACCTATCCAGGCTCAATCCCCACATCCCATATGGTCCTCAGAGCACTGCCAGGATTACTGAGCACAGAGCCAGGAGGAAACTCTGATCATCGCTGAGTGTGACCCAGATCCCCCAAGTAAACTCCTGCTAAGAACTGATTATATAATCCAGCACCAATTCCACCTTGGGAAGCTACCTCCAAACATGATTTCACAAAACATTTGCACTCCTATGTTCATTGCAGCACTACTCACAATAGCCAGTACCTGGAAACAACTCAAGTGGGTATTTCTACACAAACATGCATATGAATATTACTCAGCTAAAAAGCCAGAGCAATCCGCATATCATGAGGTCAGTCATTCTCAACATCCAGACTCCATAGTTCCTCAGAGCTCCACCCAAGAGAAAACCTGATCTTTCCCTTTGAGTTTCATCAGTAAATGCTCGAGAAGAGAGCTTTCTACTGATAGTATACCACCTACATGGCAGAGCCTGGCAAGCTACCCGAGGTTTTTTTTTTTTGATATGCCAAAAACTAGTAACAATTTGGACCTCAATTCCATGACCTGAAGAATGGTTTGAGGCTCTTCCTGTTCCTGGAGCAAGCACATGCCCTTGGGCTACACTTGCTTGCTACAGGGCGCATGGAGATGTTACTGGTGTCCGCTTGAGCAAATCGATGAACAATGGGAAGACAGTGATACAGTGATACAGTGAAGAAAATATGGATGCAGGCTCTCGTCATGCTACGAGGATGGAACTAGAAGGCATGCTGCGTGAGGAGCTGCACAGATGCGGAATCAGCTCTCCTGTGTGGGGGGCAAAGAAGCACAGGAAGAGAATAACAATGGCCCAAGGCAACAGAACCTAGGGTTTGTCTTCAGAATCAAGGTGGCTGAGGGCTGGAAGTGGGCCGGGTGGGGGGCCTGAGGGAGGCTGTGGGTAATAGTGGAGGGGAACGACCGGAGGGTGGGATGTTAGGACATTACATGCATGAGATTCTATCACAAGCAATATTGCAGCCTCAAATCATAAAAAAGTAAAAAGGAGTGTGGTCAAGGACTGGAAATTGTGGCTGGACTTAGAACATTTAGGGAGGCAGGGTGAGTACTTTCTAGAAGATGAATATAGTATCTGTTATCAGATTTGATTTTTATGGAGGAAGAGAAATTTTTAAATGCCCTCCAAAAAGAATGGCACCAAATCCACAGTGAATACTCTGTTCAGCGAGAGAGCACTGCAGGTAATGCAGCAAATTCCAAACGTTGGAAACAATTTTTCCTGGCTGAAAGAGAAATCAGGGTTATGCAGCTTTGACTACTAATAACTTGGCCTTGGCAAGCCGTTCACTTTAGAATGCAATGTACTAACCTCCTCTTTCCCATTACATTAAAACATCAACTGAACATCAGTTGTGTCCAGAGCTATATGCAAAGCAATGGGGTGAATGCAGTGTTTATAGAAGGCTCATGGGAACGAAAAGAACAAAGAATCCAAAGCTACTGAGTCTCCCAATTCATTGGGAACCCAAAGTGAGTCCGGGAAGGACATCTGAAAGTTAGGGAGATGGCCTCATGCCCAGCGCTGTGGAATCCTCTTCCTCACTAAGGGTTGGTTTGGGATGAAGTGAAACAACCTTCTGCTAAATGAAATTGTGTGTGCATGAGTGTGTGTGTGTGTGTGTGTGTGTGTGTGTTAAACTCGGACCCCAAACATTGACTCCAGCTGTGTGGAGTGAGAGTAATACATTCATCTCTTTAAGCTTTAATTTTTATTATAAAACAAATAATATTATTTATATCAGATTTTTTATAGTTCAATACATTAATGTACGAAGGGCATTCATCTCTATCCCTAGAACAGCAAATGTGCTGTAATGGAGAATGGAGCTGCTTTGATTTCCTATGGGACTAGCCTTGCAAATGGAAGAAGACAGGGTCTAGGAGATGGCCCAGAATCAGGGTGTGTGTCTTCCATATGGACTCCAAGAGTCCACCTTGGAGCCTGTCATGGCCTGGCTGCTGGGCCACACAGGTGCAGTCACGAGGGCTCCAAGCAGCACTGAGCTGGCCTCATGGCCCCAGCACCACAGGGTCAAAGGGTCGCAGCAACGTCAGGGCTAAACTGTCTGGTTTGCTCAGCTGAGTAGTTCCAGGAGTGGGTCCTCGTCCCCTGAAAAGAGATTAGAGCCCTTTTCAAGGAAAAGTAAAGCAAATAATATGCCTATGTTCCATTCAAAAACCACTGGTCCTTTTATTCTTGTACCTTGCTTGGTTCAATAGTACAGGATGCAAACGAGTGACAGACACCAAACAAGGTAAAGAGAGGAAGTCGGGAATAGCCATGTTATAGGACATGATTTAGAGTTAACAGCCGTATATGCACTGGGGAGCATACCCATTATACAGAAGATGTGATTTAGAGTCAACGGCCCCTATATGCACTGGGCAACGCGTACCCATAATACAGAAGACGTGATTTAGAGTTAACAGCCCTATATGCACTGTGCAACGTGTTGCCCATTATACAGAAGACACAGTTTAGAGTTAACGGCCCTATATGCACTAGGTAACGCATACCCATAATACAGAAGTCGTGATTTAGAGTTAACAGCCCTCTTCTGGTCCATATTATGTGAGAATTTACCATCCTGAGCGACAGTTAAATTCATTAACTTTTGTCTCATATTTTTAATGAAATGATTGTGTACAAGTTAAGTTCTGCCTTTGTAAACATTTCAATTTTCTGTGTTTTCTGCCAACAGGCACTTATTTCTAAGAGACTGTCAAATTAACAGCTACTATAAAGAGGCATGAATCATTTAATGACACTCTACACCCCAATCATTTTTTATTTATCACTCTAGTCATCCCTAATTTGCTAGGAAATCTATCTTCTCTTTCTCTTCAGCCTGTTTTGGGGAGAATTATGTCTTCATTTTTTCTCTAGTGACCTAATAGAAGATCATACAAATAATCACTAAAATACTCTGAGACACAAGAGTATGCTCCCCGCATGGCAGAGCCTGGCAAGCTACCCGTGTCGTATTTGATATGCCAAATACCAGTAACAATTATAGACCTCATTCCCATGACCTGATGGAATGGTTTGAGGCTCTTTATGTTCCTGGAGCAAGCAGATGCCCTTAGGCTCTACTTTCATGAGACAAGACATATGGAGATGTTACTGGTGCCCGCTCGAGCAAATCGATGATGAGTGGGAAGACAGTGATACAGTGATACTCTGAGACTCATCCTTCACAGCATATTCACTTTTTTTTAAATGAGTGTTTAGGTACCATGACTATAATGGCATTAATGTTTTTCGTGTTTTGTTTTCTTATATTGCGGGCCCTGTGATTCCCATCATTTGTTATTTGTAGCTGAGTCTGATGTCGCACATCAGTCCACCTCCATGTCTGCTCCCTCTACCGCTGTCCCCAGCCTCCTCCCTCCCACTCCTGCCTTTTGGACAGGCACATTTTTAAGTTGACTCGTGATTTGGATCTCATGCTTTTGAATTTTCTGCCTCTTTGGTTCATATACAGTCACATAATCCCTTTACCTGCTATATATACTGAAGGCTGTTGTGTTCAGTTAGCCTCATCTTGCTTCCCTGACCTCCAGTTTCTTTCCTTCCCTCTCTGCAGTTCTGTAACCCAGGGCCTAGAGCAATGTGTTCCCGCCCCTCCCCGTCCTCCACTTGGATACCTGGGATCCCCTGTCCTCTTTCTCTCTCTACCGCACATTAGTGAGATACCTGGTCTCCGGATCAAAGCACTTAAAGTTCTGTTGAAGATCTTAGCATCTGTGTTCATCAGTGAGATCCGTCTATAGTTTTCTTTCTTTGAGTTATCTCTCCCTGCTTTGGGTATGAGGGTGATATGTGCCTTGTAGAAGCTGTTTGGGAGTGTTTCTGTTTCTCCTATTTCCTGGAAGAGCTTGAAAAGAACTGGAAGTAGGTCCTCCTTAAAGGTTAGGGCCGGGGGAGGGGAATCAGGGACATTGGTGGTGGGAAATGGGCACTGGTGGAGAAATGGGTGCTGGAACACTGTATGGCCAAAATCCAAACATGAACATCTTTGTAATTGTTTAAAAAATTAAAAAAAAGAAAGAGACAGAAAAAAAATAAAGCACTTATAGTTTTCATGTACTAAGTTCCAGCCTTCGTTACCACACAGTGCTTTAGCCCCTCCATCAGGGGCCTGGTCATTTCTAGTACTTTTCTGTTCTTCTGAGAACACTTAAGTGCTGTCTCTTAGCAACTGGCATTTACATAGTGAGGTGACCTCTGTGCCAGGTGTGCACCAGCTCCTCAGACCTGCGGAGTGCCCCAGGACCAAGGCCCACTTGGTTGCTCTTAGTCCTACTTCTTCAGGATTGTGGACATGGACACCTGCAGGCTTTGTCTCTCCTCCTCTCTGTCCCCAGCGGCTGTGCTTTTGTTTTCTCTGGTGCTCACTCACGTCCTCTGTTCCTCTCATCCGCTCATCTCTGGTGGACGCCAAGCTTGTTCCATGCCAGGCTAATGGAAAGGAAGCTGTGGTGAGCTTCTGAGCATCCATTCTTTCATCCACACAGTGGTTTGCGAACTCAGGATAACTCCTCAGCCCCAAGGAGAAGCCACCTACTGGTTAGGATGTTACTATCAAAGTGCTGGGCAAGAGAACAGTTGGCCATGATGCAGATCAAAGGGCATAGTTGTGGGCGGGAACTTGCAGGGACTCTCCGACGGCAGTGGACATTCCCAGGAAAGCAAAACCAAATAGCCCAGGGCCTAGCAACTCTAGCCTGTGTGAGTGCAGAGCCTTCAATGACATACAGAGCCACCATTTCCCTCCCGTCACTCTGCATTCATCCTGCACTCCCTTTGGAGAGCTGGTCCCCATGTGGGGACTCCTAGTAGCTCTCAAAGTCTATATGATTAAAGATTATAGTATATATCGCCTCAGTCAGACCAATGATGTTGTACTTGATCTTTTGCACTTGCACCATCAGATCCTCGATATATGCTTCTGATGCCAGTGTACGTGCATTGAAAGTACAGACAGTCATTTTAGTCCTTCGTTTTGGCAGCCTAGGTTGGCCGTGAAATTTTATCAGGCACTGCTTGTTCACCTTTCTTACTGCTGCCGTATTAAGGGCTCTTTCGGGATCAGGAAAATAAACATTTTTGTTACTGGTTTTGTCATATCGAATATGCATCGGACAGCTTGCCAGGCTCTGCCGTGCGGGCGCTATACACTCAGTAGTTTGTGGGGCTCTCTAGAGGGGTAGATAGAATATTCATGGTAATTTGGAGGTAAATTGCACGGCCGTGCAGTGGCCTTGCACAACGAGGAAAGCTGGTATCTGCTCTGCCGGGTGTATATCTGCGTCATCATTGGTCTGACTGAGACGAGGAGGCATCAGTCGCATCACACTGTATTTGACACCAGAGAAGAATTGTTCCTTGGAACATGTGACGAAAGAGGCGTCAGTGGCATTGGTGTCCTTGTCAACATGAACATGGCCGCAAACATTGATTCATTTGAATGCCTAACAAACCAAATAGGATGATTACACTTGAAGAGATGTGGCCCACTGGCAGCAATTTCTATCTTCATTGTCTACACACCAACATCCACATACAAGGAAGATGAAATTGAGAAATTCTACATGGAACTGGAGGAGTTCTATAAAAAAAGATCACACCTTCTACAAGATCATAGTCGGTGATTTTAATGCCAAGATAGGACTGAGAAGATTGGCTGAAGAACTCCACATCGGGACCCATGGCCTAGAATGGAATGAACAGGGTGAGAGACTATCTGAGTTCATCATGTCCACCAAGACCATTCATGGGAACTCACAGTTCCAGAAGGCTGAAGCAAAATGTTGGACATGGGAATCTCCTGGTGAACAGTTCCACAATGAAATTGACCACATCATCTTCAATTGACAGTTTTGCATGACCGATGTCGCTGTCGTCCCAAAATTCCAAACAGGATCAGATCACCGTCTCCTTCGTGCAAAATTATACTTCACACAATGGGGAGAAAAGGCAGCAAAGTTTAAGAAGAGAACTCCCAGAATGACCACCAACTGGGAACTCTTTGGCACCATTGTAGCAACATGGGAAGATACCATCAAAAACAACATAGATGAAGAATACAATCAACTGGTTCAGCACCTCCATGATTGTGCTAAGAATGCTGGCAGAGAGAAAGACACAAAAGGACAACTGTTTTCAGAAACCCTCGAGCTCATACGCCAACGTGGCAAAGCATGAGCCTCAGGCGACCAAATGCTAACATCCAAGCTTGCTAAACAGTGCAGAGAAGCAATAAAAGAAGACGTCAAAGAGAGAAGAGCAGAAATACTGGAAGATGCAGCAGAAGCTGGGAAAAGCATTCGCACCGCCCATCTGTCCTTCACCAACTATTAGACCAAGATGACTGCCCTCCGACATCCTGATGGATCTATCACATCTTCCAGAAAGGCAATGGAGAAGATTATCCAGGACTTCTACTCAGATCTCTTTGATAGCCATGTCCACCTGCCCACATACCAAATTCCACAGGACGGATATCATTCCCAACGTTCTCTCTTCTGAAATCCGACATGCCATTTCATTTGTAAAGAAGGGAACAGCACCAGACCCAGACAAAGTCAGACCCAAACAACTGAAGAATCTGCCGTCAGTACTCATCAATACACTAGCTCGGCTCTTCACTCGCTACCTGTCTGATTGCAAGGTGCCCTCTCAATGGAAAACCAGCAGGTCAGTTCTACTGTTCAAGAAGGGAGACATCCACGACATTGGCAACTATTGCCCCATCTGCCTGTTGTCTGTCATCTACAAGCTGTTCACTCTCGAGTCATCCTGAACAGGATTGGCAGAACACTAGATGAAGGACAACCATGCGAGCAAGTTGGCTTCCGGAAAGGATTCAGTGCAATTGACCATATCCACATGGTAACCAAGCTCATTGAGGTTTGTAGGGAGTACAAGATGCGGCTTTTGTCTCACATTCATTGATTTAAAGAAAGCCTTTGGTTCTTCGGAAACTGAAGCAGTCATCGAAGCCCTAGTCAAACAGGGCGTTCAAACCCAATACATCAAGATCCTTCATGAGCTGTATTACGGATTCACCACCAGGATCTCACCATTCTAAAAAAGAAGTGATCATTGATGTCAAAAGAGGAGTTCGACAGGGTGATACCATTTCACCAAAACTCTTCAGCGCCACCCTCAAGAACATCATGCAATAATTAGAATGGGAAGGAATGGGAGTGAAGATAGATGGTCAGCAACTACACCACCTCCGCTTTGCCGATGACATCGTTCTAATAACAGCAAACATTAGCCAAGCGGCACAAATGCTGGCTTACTTTGACCGAGAATGTGGAAAGATAGTTCTACAGCTGAATCTAAATCAAACAATGTTCATGAAAAATGAACTAGTTCCAGAGGCCCCATTCATTCTCAATGGAACAGACATCTGTGAATGCAGCAGATATGTGTACCTAGGTCGAGAAGTCAACATGATGAACCACCTAAAACCTGAGCTGAGCAGGAGGAAGAGAGCAACATGGAATACCTTCAAAGGCATCGAAGAAATAGCTAAAAGGACAAAGAACCTCTGGCTCCGGGCATATCTCTTCGACTCCACCGTTCTCCCTGCATTAACATATGCCTCAGAGACCTGGGCCCTACGAAAGCAGGATGAGAATGCTATTCAGGTCTCCCAGAGAGGAATTGAATGAGCTATGCTTGGAATATCTGCCTCACTCAAGTGAGAGAAGGAATCCGGAGTTCAGACCTCCGTCGCTATTCCAGAATCAGGGACGCTGTCTCGTTTGCCAAGGCATCGAAAATCAGATGGGCTGGACATGTAATGCGATTTGGAGACAACCGCTGGACTAGAGCCGTTACCGACTGGATCCCACGGGATGTCAAAAGATCACGTGACCACCCAGCTACAAGATGGTCAGACTTCCTTGTCAAGACCCTGAAGGAACGGTTTGAGGCTCTTCATATTCCTGAATCAACCAGATGCCATTGGGCTACATTGGCACATGATAGGTTCCAATGGAAATGTTACTGGTGCCTGCTGGAGCAAATCGATGAATAACGGGATTCAAGTGATCAAGTGATCAAGTATATGTCACAAAGATTACAAACACAATTTAGATACTTTAAGCATGTAGATTCCCACCTCTCCTATTCTCTAGCTATAAAATCACATTCAAAAGTACTCCTAGATGGAGAACCTGCCTCAGAAGCAGGCTGGGGAAAGGGGTGAAGGTATCGGGGACATTGATGGTGGGAGGTGGGCACTGGTGGAGGGATGGGTGCTGGAACACTGTATGGCTTGAAACCCAAATATGAACATTTTTGTAATTGTCAAAAAATAAATAAATTTTAAAAAGTGCTCCTAAAATGATGAGATTGGGCACATCAAGAGTGGTATGGCTGTAGACAAGTACTGATGTGACGACCTTGCAAAGTCTGTATGTTAGAACACGCCTGCAGAGCTCTTGTCACGGTGCTCACCGATCCAAGATGCGGTGGGTATCAACAGTGCATGTGCATATAGACAGACAAATATTGTGCTACTATGTGCTACTAGATATTATGAATAAAATGCCAGGCTCGTTCACGGGTTTAAATGTGCAGATATCGCAGGGTCAGCAGATACATTTTTCCAAAGGTCAGGGATTAAATATCTTTCCTTCCCTGGCCATGTGGTGTGTGCTGCTGAGTCCAGTTGTGCTGCAGAGCACAGTGTCATCAGGACAGCCCAGAAGCGAGTGGACTTGGTTCTTTCCCAGCCTCTGCCCTTATGAAAACAGGCGCCAACCAGCCACATTTGCTGTGCTGAGCCAGAGAGCAACTGCTGAAGCTTAATTAGTAGTTTTGGAAGTAATGCAGATGTTAGAAATGTGATAACAGGTATCTGAGCTCAGTAATACCCTATAGTCAGCCTTTGGTAATGGATGCACTTAGTTTCTGATGGCATCATCGTTCATTAATATACGTAACATACTGACACACTCATCACATAGCGGGCCTGAATATAGGAACTACTGCAGAGACCCCAAAGCCCCTGTCACTTTCCAAACTGAAGATCGTGATCCTTGGCGTGTTCTTCTGGTCTTGCCCTGCTGCTCTGGAGGAGCACGAGGGGTCTTGCAGGGATCACTCCCAGGCTCCTGCTGGGATCATCATTGCCAAGTAGCTGCCAGTTCCGCATTACCCAGTGCTGGGATCCACCTCTCAAGCCAGGGTCTCTGCTTTTTCAGTTTTGGTTTTATTGACCACACCCAGCATTGCTCAGGGCTCGCTCCTGGCTCTGTGCTTGAGAATCACTGCTGGGGATCAGTGAACCACACTCAGTGCTGGGGACCTGACCCAGGTCAACTGGGTGCAAGGCCAGTGCCCTCCATGCTGGACTATTACTCTGGCCCTCATCTCCGCCATGCTGTTTGCTCCACAGTTAGCTCTCTGAGTCGGGATTCTCCTTTGTAGCTGCCCTTTTTGGAGTTGGAAGCCGCCCTGTGCGGAATTCCAGAGGAGCCCCCAGAAGGGCAGCACTCACAGGCAGCAGGCATGAGCTGGCATGGTGGGATTCCCAGTGGACGTGTGTGCCCTGAGCAGCTGTGCAGTGAAACAGCCCTGACGTCCACCCCGCGAAGATGACTGTTGTACATAAATATCCAGCAAGCTGGAATCCACCAGATATACCATCCCCGACACGATCCCCTGAGTCAGGAGAAATAATACTCGAATTTTACTTTTTTAAGTCTATAAGTTTTGCTTTTGTGCATCCAAAGCTCACACATAACAGTGGAATTTTGTGGTTCTGTTGAGTATGTTTGTGTGTGTGTGTGAGATATGTGTATTTACATGGCAAGATACTCAAGTCTTCAATCATATTTTAACCTCGCGAGGCCTGCTCTGTCTCTGTTAATTAAATCTGAGTATCTTATAAAGGATGCCAATTACTGTAATGTTGTATTGACATTTTTCAATTGACATTCTGCAGCTCTTGAGAGATGGGGCCTGTTTTCAAGGGGAGGAAAAGAAATGAAGAAACAGGCGAGGCAATGAACTTTTGCCCAACATTAAAATGTGTAACATTTAAAAATATGCCGAGGACCATATGCCACCTTGGCTTCCGTTACTGTCGTAATGCCTAACGTTTCTGGATGCCAGCAAAACTTAGTAGTCTGAACAATATGGTCTTTACTTCGCTGCCTTTGGCATGGATTTGTATACCACTAGCTGTTAGGAAAGGCACAAAGTTTCTGGCCCTTGGGAAGGTCATTAATTCCTTTAGCTCATTGAAGTACAGCTCCTGTGACCTGCTCTAATGAGACTCCAGGGTATGAGCAGATGACAGCCTCGGGATAAGGGGAACAATCCCTCCTATTCCCACAGACAGGGAAAGTAGGAAAATCACCAGGTACATCTCTGCCGAGCGATTCATGTGGTCCCTGGAGCTCCTGGAAACCCAACTGGCATCGTGCCCGACAGAATCATCAACTACACAGCACGAGCGTTTCTCCCTGTGAACCCTGGTGCCTGAGAGTGAGGCGGCACCTTTCCCCTCACCCCGTCTCTGGGGGCTCCTCCTGCGAGGGAAAGAGGGTCTATTTTAGAAAAGATGCCAGGAGACATTGGGATGAAGCAAAAGACTCCAGTGAAATTTTGCCCCCAATCAAAGGGCAGAACATGGAAGAAACAGACTTTGCTGCCATTCCCCCTCCCTTCCCTGACGTGTGTGGGGCGACCGAGCGGCCTTGATCTCCGTGGCCCTGGTGCAGGGATGCTTCTTCTGCCCAGAACTAGAGAGCGGGGGCCGTGCTTCGGGCTGGGCTGGGCGGGGGCGTGGACTGCGCCTCTCAGGCTGGCCGGAGTCATTCTTCTCCAGGACCCTGGCCAGAGGCTCAGGCCACTCCATTCCGCAGGGTGCCGCTAGCACCCACTCGGTCCCTGCTCAGGCCTGAGGTGGGCCTGATTCGCTTCCTCCTGTGCTGTTTTTTGGAGAACAGGAAGGAGGGAGCGTGAGGCTTTTCAACCCCCCCCCCCCCCCACTGAAACCTCTCTGCTGTCACTCGGCCCAGGATTCTCTTGGTCAAGGTGAGTGCCTGGGTAGGTTCCTGGGGTGGACCTGAGATTCCCTGTGGGTGGGAGAGTGGCCATGGGGAAAGGCGTGCATCATGGTCATTGTGGGGGCCACCCTTACTCCCTCAGGGAGAGGCAGGAGGCTGACGGGCCCTGCTGCTGTGGGATGAATCACACAGCACCTCCGCGGGGGCCCCTGCACGGGGTTATTCTCTCTTTCCTGCCTGGCTGAGTAGCAGCACTGGCAGATAGTATTCTGTGGGGTGCGCCTTTTTCTTAATATATTCACCAAGAGGGCAAAAAAGAGAAAGTTCTCTTTCACACAGTTATGGAAACATGGACAGTATAAAGGAGCACAGAACAATGGATGACGCATATAGAGGCACCTGTCAAAGGCCTTTATCTTTAAATAACTCTTCAAGATAAACCCAACTGTCTAAAGCAAGTGGGGTGGGGTGTAGAAATAAAGTGCTTGATGACAAAAGCACACTGTTGTTAATAATGGGAAAACAGGAGCTTATTGTTAGGAGATTTCTTTGCTTGAAGAGCTATAACCATTTTAGTGTGGTGTGCAATGCGTGTCCATATTGCAGACTTTTCCTTGTGGAATTAGTGCATGGGAATGCAAACAGCATCTCGAAGTGGCCTCTGGATTGGAGGAGTAGAGGGGCTGCATGACCAAGGTCAGCTGATGGGCAGCTTCAGTCCCGTGCTCTGTGGGTTTCGGTCCTTCCAGACTGGGTGTTCGGAGTGTGCGCTGGTCACTGTATGCCCTGAGCAAGCATCTTTTCTATTTCTAAGATATAGTTTTTGGGGTCACCCCAGAAGTTCTCAGGGGCTTATTCCTGGCTCTGCATTCAGGAGTTACTATTGGCAGTGCTGGTGGGACCGTGTAGTATGCTGGAGCAAGCCCGGGTCTGCCAGGCGCCAGGCGAACGCTCCACACGCTGTCATGAGCTCTCTAGGCCCAAGTGAGCAATGTCTTTTAAAAGTAAAATAAAAGAGCAAAGTTTAAGGCATCAAGCAGAAATGTTTAAATGATCAATAGCAAAAGGGTTTGCATTCTTTATTTGGAAACACTTCTAGACCTTGTTCTATTTATAAGAAGGTTTAAAAATTGACCCTGCATGGGTCAGGCCATTTGTATGAAGAGCATCACAGGGAGGAAATTTCCTCCATCTGATGTGCAATCACAGCGCTGCCTCCAACAGGAGCAAACAACGTGAACAAGAGGAATTGGGTGAGTGGCCATGGACAGGGAGTGGGCGACTTGTCAGATTGAATTCAGACTCTGCGCCCCAAGTGCTCTTCCCTATTAGCACTCATATCCTCCGCTAATATTCATGCCAAGATCACTTCTTTCTGTTTTTCTGTTTGTTTGCTTTTGGCCACACCCAACGATGCTGAGGGGTTGCTCCTGGCTCTGCACTCTGACTCACCTGGGCCAGCCACGTGTAAGGCAAATGCCCTTCCCACCATGCTGCTGCTCCAGTGTTGTCCAGAAGCCAGTTTTTACCGCAGTGAGAACTGGCCAGTTCTCACCGGACAGTGTGTGCTCCTGAGGAGTGGGGAGAGGGCCCTGAGCACCCTGGCGCCGTCTTCCTCGCAGTGTCGGCTGCTTGGTACGCCCCAGCCACAATCGCCTTCAGTTCTCTGAGAGGCTTCTCTGACCAATTTGAAAATGAGCTCTGCAAAAGCTGTAATAAACGAGTTCTGAAAAAGACGTGACCCCACTGATTATGCATCTAAGTGGCTCTTGATTGTGGTGTTTTTGTGGGGTTTTGCCTTAAGAAAGTTCCCTGTGAGACTAAATTGTATACTAAAAATCTTGAATGTAGATGAAAGTGCTTGAAAATTAAAGGCCTTTGGTTGCTCGCCCCTTTCTGATTGGTTCATAGCGATTGCCAGAGCAGCACTTAATGGAGAAGTATCCGTTTGATCTCAGCAAAAATAAAGGGTGGGCTGTAAGGTCTGTTTGCTTAGGACCAGGGGCTACTTCAGTGGGGACGGTGCTTGCCTTGCAGGGGCTGAGCTGGATTTGATCCCCTAACACCACATTGGGTCCGCAGAGCACCGTCATCCCAAGATCACTACCAAGTTCAGAGCTGGGAGTTAAGTCCTGAGCACAGCCGAGTTTGGCCTCAAAATAAAAAGCTCTAAAACTAAAAGGGATTTATTGCCCTAGACGTCTGTCTTCAGAGCGAACATCTTCAGTTACAGGTTTTGTTTGTGTCTCTACCACCCTCTTTTCCCCCATACATTATTTCACTTAAAACCGTGCTTTGCTCTTGCCTGTTGAAAAACAAGGCACCGTGATTTATAATACTCTCAGCATAGAGTTTCATGGATGCGCTGTTCCAACACCCCCTTCCTCGGGGTTTCCTCCCCTCAGTTCATCCCCTTCCAGCTCCGCTCTGAAGCGCCATTCTGCCGACCTGTTCTCTGGTTCTGTTCCATGTTGCCCCTTCCTGTGTGTCTTAGCCCCGCCTGTGAGGGGTCACTCTGGACCAGCCCCTCCCGCTGACTGACTTCACCCTCTGGACTCTCCGGATCCCTCCACACAGCAGCAAATTGCATGGTCCGGTCTTTTCCGGTAGCCTCATGGTCTTCCATCGTGTATCTGTATCCCAGATTCTTTAGCCACTCATCTGTTCTTGGGCACTTGCGTTATTTCCTCGTTTCCAGCCATTGTGTTTAGCATGCAAACTGTCCGGTTCTAGGCCAAGTCCTTCTCTCAATCAGAAACAACGCCATTTATTGACTTTGTTATATATGAATCTTTCTTTTATTTGGAAATTGAGCTATTTCCTTCATAAATACTACTTGGGCTTCTCCCATCTCAAATGCTTTTAATGTTTATAATCAGTACTTAATATTGAGCTTTCACTTATTGGCTTGGGATAAGGATTCCCATGTTATAAATACTTTCCAGGGGCCGGGCGATAGTCCAACGGGTAGGGAATTTGCCTTGCATGCGGCCGACCAGGTTCGATCCCTGGACATTCCATATGGTCCCCTGAGCACCGCCAGGAGTAATTCCTGAGTGCAGAGCCAGGAGTAAACCCTGAACATTGCTGGTGTGACCCAAAAAGCAAAAAAAAAAAACCTTTCTAAACAAGATATAGAGCTCTTTTTTTATTTTTAATAAACTATAAGTTCAAGGCAATTGGTATATAGCTTCTACTTGAGTCAGAAAAAATTGTATACATGCAAATATATATATATATGTGTGTGTGTGTACATATATGAATTTTGAGTGTTCCATAGCTTTACGTCAGTATTTTGTTAATCATTTTTTCTTTTCTTTTGTTTGCTTTTGAATCACACCTGGAGGTGCTCAGGGTTTATTCCTGGCTCTATACACAGGAATTACTCCTGGTGGTGCTCCGGGGACATATGGGATGCCGGGGGATGGTACCCGAGTCTGTCGCGTGCAAGGCAAAGGCCCTCCCCACTGTGCTGTCACTCCGGCCCTTTTTTTTCTGATTATATAACCTACC
The DNA here is from genome assembly GCA_021461705.1 of Cryptotis parvus. Lineage (NCBI taxonomy): Eukaryota > Metazoa > Chordata > Mammalia > Eulipotyphla > Soricidae > Cryptotis > Cryptotis parvus. The sequence continues at coordinate 60,003 of JAJIBD010026362.1, forward strand.
ACCGGCAAGCCCAGATATTGCTCTAGAGATTTACATTATCTATTACATCTGTCCCTGAGAGCTGTTACGACCTGCTGCTCTTCACACTTAATATTTGAAGATTCCTAGTCCACTGCCCACAACAGCTGGTGGCAAATACTGTTCATGGGAACTTGCTCTAGACATAGAGTCATGTCAGTTTTGGAGAAATGTGTGGCGTTTCTGCTGTGTTGCCATGCCTGAAGGGGACTGGGGACACAGTGGACACAGGACACTTGTTTAGCACCGAGGAGCAGACAGCCTGTCTGTGGGACATTGGCTGTGTGACACAGCAGGGATGTGGTGTGTGGCTGGCCAGGGGTTCTTCTGGACTGTTAGAATGCGTGTCCTGCACACGCGCGTGCGCTTGACACACACACACACATGCACGCCGCACACACACACACACACGGAAGGTTTGCAGCCCACCGGACATCTAGGCAAGAGAGAGAGTCTTCAGGGTCAATAAAGAGATGGCACCAGGAGAACTGTCACCAGCAGAACCTTTAAAATAACATTTTTGCTTCAATCCATGATCTTTTACATCCGTGAAGCTGCTACTGCTGCATCATAGGCGACCTACTAGATATGAGCAGCCACCTGTGTATGCTGTTGATGCCGGCAATAGGCGATAAACACGTCCCTTCAGAATCTTAAATACTGGTTGGTGCCACTCATCCCTTCTGTTAGCCACAGGATTTGCTTTTTAATAACAACAAATGGAAGGTGGGACCGTGTCTGATGGACGCATCGGGGAGGCGCATGCATGAAGCCCCCTCGGGTAGAATGATAGGTGGTCATAATGGATCGAGTTTATTATTCCTGCCTTTCTAAATTAATTTTTAGCAACACCCAAAATAGCACTTTAGAAACTTTTTGAGAGATAGAAAGACATAAATAAATTATTTCTTACTCTGAGATATAATATTTAGTGTCAAAATTGCTTTTCATTGCGTATTTATAGGCTCTGCTGTACCCCTTCTCTCTTTTTCATCTTCTTGAGAGTCACTTATTAGAATTGGAATCGCTCCCAGATTTTCAAATAAGAACCACAAAGCCAGCTCTACCAGAAAATTTTTTTCCTGCTGTCATTGAATCCATGGAAGCATATTGTTTTTCATGAAGTGTCACATCCAAGCCAGTCTGACTGGTCAGTATATAGGACTCTTACGAAGGAGGATAGAGATGTTAAGAGTTTGATGACCTTGGAAATTCTTTGCCCCAAAAGAGATTTGAGTGAGAGTTGGCTTTTCCCAACACGTTTATTTGGTCTGTGTGAAATCTGAATCGAATAAAAAGGAAACAGACATAAATATATAACGATGCACTCAAAACCATCTTATGGTGAGTCTAGTCTCTGGAAATGGAAGTTTAGCTGTGGAACAATGAGACATGCACCCACATATGCTCGTCTATGCACGGGCTGCCTACATAAACCTTGTAGATGGCCTAAAAGGCACATTAGACAGTGTGTGAGTTGTGGTGAAGGCATTTAGTTACTGTGAAGACTCCATTTCTGAGATTTAGAGGACATGTGGTGTTAGGGGTGAAAATTCTGCTTGGAAAATTAAACTGTGTTTCCTTTGTTTTTGGCCTCACTGTCAGTGCTCAGGGCACTGACAGAAGTATCTGGTCCTGTGCTCAAGGATCACTCCTGGCAGGCTTGTGGGAATCATGCGGGGTGCTGGGGATTGAACCCAGATCAGTCACTTGCAAATCATCGCCTTCCCCTCTGTACTATCTCTCTGGCCCTGGAAACTAGACTCTGAAGCAAATTGTTTGTTTATAAGTAAACTTTAAGGTTATGAGAAATTATCCTTGCCAAAGAGAAAAACCTAATAAATAGTGAACTGTAAATAATGGAAAGACATTTTGGCTGAATTATTCTAATACTGCATTAAATTAGGTGACATGATTAAAATTCAGGAGGGATCATATAAAAGTTTATACAGAGGAACACCCACACCATGAGGGCAGCCATTTTCAGCATCTGGACTCCACAGCTCGTCAAAGCTCCACCCAAGAGAAAAATCTATCTCTCCCGTTGCATTAGTTAATGCACAAGATGAGAGCCTACTACCAAAAGTATCCTACCCGCACGGCAGAGCCTGGCAAGCTATGTGTCATATTTGACATGCCAAATACCAGTAACAATTATAGACCTCATTCCCATGACCTGAAGGAATGATTTTGGGGCTCTTCGTGTTCCTGGAGTGAGCAGATGCCCTTGGACAACACTAGCAGGTGGCAGGACGTATGGTACCGCTCTAGCAAATCAATGAACTACAGAAAGACAAGTGATACAAATGATATATAAAAGTTTAAAAGCAAAGATTTTTTTCTATTGGTTTTGGTACCACACTTGACAGTACTCAGAGCTTACTGATGACTCACTCTGTTCTCATAAATCACTCCCAGTGGTCAGGGAATTATTCTGACATATACATATAGTATATGTTCAAACCTTAAGTTCAATTCCCAGCACTTCATATGGAAATTATACCAGGGATTGGGTGTATGTGAGACAAGCACCTTAGGCTCTCTAGACTTTCTCTGGCCCATGCAAATTAAATTAATTTTATTCTCCATGACTGGCAGAACAAATAACAGGCAACCTGGTCATTTTCTGTGATACTGCTTTGCTCAGCTCTTCTACCATTAACATCAATAACATGCAAACTAATAAACTCAACTGAGAATGTTTAATAAAAATGGGAAATTAAGGTCAAATATCTCAATACAGAGAGATATGGAAACATTCAAGCAACATTCTGGTTTCTCATTTGTAGGTTTTATTAACATAACCTGATAAAGATTTGTTGAGAACTAATATGTTTATTATTAATTAAAAATTGATATGAGGATAGTTCACGCCTCTGACTTCCCAAATGGGTTTCTTGAAAATGTAAATTTTCAAATATTGTCTGGTATTCACAGGTTTGGCTGTTTTCCACCCAGCCTTAGACTAATGTTCCCTTACTGCATCCCCCAAGCAGACGTGAGGGTCTGGGTTTTAAGTCGTCTGTAGAATAGAGCATTGCAGTAAATGTACAGGGTGACAGCTGGCAACCTGTGGGTGGGGCATTGTTTGATTGTGTAGGACTTGTGACAGCCTGACTTCCGAGTGAGCAGCACAGTGGAGTGAAGGCTGGTGCGCATGCAGACACTTCCCAAACCAAGTGACCGCTCCGATGGGAACCTTTCAGTGACTCTGTTACCTTGTAAGTGAAGTTCTACTAATAAAAGTCAATCATGAAATGAAAATTCAACAGTAAAAATGTGTAAAAAGCTGAGGAACAAGGTAGAGGAAAGACCCAGAGGAGAGCAGCTGGCTTAGAGGGAGAGCACTTGCTTGGCTCTCCCACGTGTGAGACCCTAAGTTCCATCCCGACACCACACATAACACACACATACATGCACACACATGCACACACATGTGTGCATGCATGCACGCACACATGCCACATGCATGCACACACACGCACACATGCACGTGCACACATATACACACATGCACACACACAGCACACATGCACACACACACGCACACAGTAGCTATAAGCCCCAATGTTTTGCTAATTATATAAAATGGAGCTTTATTTAGATGTTCCATTTGAAATAAAACTTTTAATTTACATATGTCAATATTTCATGTTTAGAAAATATTATAGGCTGTTATATTTACAGAAGTTATTTACAGAAGGCATATACAGAAGTAACAAAGTTGAGGGAGAAAAAACGGTTTTCAAATCATATACAGAATAAGGTTCTCATGTTCCTGTCAGGAGACCGGTGCACAGAGAAGGTACTAGAGGTGGGAAGAGGCACCAGAGAATGGAGTTTGCCCAGGGAGAAGAACCCTTGAGAGCCACCGCCCAGGGAGAAGAGACCCTGTGAGAGCCACCGCCCTGGGGAGAAGAGACCCTGTGAGAGCCACCAGCCCCGGGGAGAAGAGACCCTGTGAGAGCCACCGCCCCAGAGAGAAGAGACCCCGTGACCTGTGAGAGCCACCGCCCTGGGGAGAAGAGACCCTGTGAGAGCTTCCATAACTTGGCTGTGGAGTGAGGAACTAAAGAATGTCAGTTATAAGAAGAAATAATGAACTATAAAGTGATGGTGAGAAATTTGAAATGGCCTCTGAGTATTTTATAGAATAAGGAAGAGAAGTCAGTATCCGCATAAATGACAAGAAAATGAATCTTACTTACATTATCTTGGTCAGTCGTGGTCCCTTAAAAAATTCTGAGGCACTAAACACTGTCCATGAAAAATAAGGCATTTTATCACCTAGGGTAGAATGTGAAATATTCTTCACTCTGGGGTTAGAGGCAGAAAGTCACGATTCAACACTGTCACACATTCAACGTAAAGAGATTCATCAATGCTGGGCCCGGAGCACTGTGTCATTCTGTAAGAAAGCTAACAGGGCTTGGAAATAATTGAGCCTGACTCTGTCCATCTTCCCACGCCCGCATCCACTCAGAACACTGTGCTTAACTTCCCTGCATTCTATTAGAGACTTGACAAAGTCAGACCCATTAACTCGCACAATCTTTAATAAAGAAACATTTGTTATTGCTTCCCCCACAGCTTCTTAAGGCAAGATTCCATCAATAATGGGCTATTCCATTTTCCAGTTTTCAGCTTTATTAGTTTCCAGCCAAAACTTAATCAAGATTTAAGGTCAATGAATAGAGTCTGGCTCTTGAGTGAGAGCAGAGATAAATGTGACTTGGGGAGATGCTTATCGCCGCCATTAGGGCTGCAGAAAATAATGGCAGGGCTGCTTAAGACTGAACACTTCACTGGCTTGGCCTGCTTATAATTTGGGAAAACAAACCCTGCCTGGGCCAGTTAATGCAATTACAATAAAAAAAGAAAGCACGGTGGGTTTTCTAGGCTTGAAAACATTAAGAAAATCAGGCCATTCCCATTTGGTTTAAGTATTGACTGTAATTAGAGATATGGGGGGGTTCTTTGTTACTGTAAAATATGGAAGCACTTTCTGGTGGTCTGTTCTGTGCCTGCTCATTGGAGGAGGCTGTGTCCGAGTGTAGTGTGGGCACCGTGAGAGGCTGCTGTGACAGCCTCATCTGAAGGCTCTTTCATCATTAGGTAAAAGCACAGTCCACAGGAGCACGGAAGCCGGATCAGCCGGCATTTTATTGTTTCTCCTGAGTTCTGTCCCTGCGTGCTCTTCACCGGGGAAAGAACTGCAGCTCTTTAACGCTGTTGCTTCAAAGCTCTCTAGTCTGTTTTCCTGCAACCTGGCTCAAAATGTTCTCAGTCCGGTTGGAAAAAAACCAGAATGTCTTGCTATATAGTAAAGTATTTTTAGAACATGGAACGGGAAGGCCAGGGATAATGGATGTTAGAAGATTCCTGCATGTTATAGTTAGACTAAAGGTAGATGAAATCATAGATTACACTGTAAACCCTGCAAGGAACTCTCACATTTCTGGTGATTGTGATTGCTGGTTAGAACAGTCAGCGCTGGTACTGAACACGGAGAACGCCAGGGCAGTTTGTGAGAGAACAGCCAGCCTCCACAGTTTCACTACCCTTTCTGTGCGGATCTCAGAGTTCCCATGCCTCTGAGTGAAAAACAGTCCGGCGCCTACAGGCTTTTCTGGTTAATCTTTACCTCAAATGCATATCCTGACTTTTCCACTCGCACCGCACAGCCTCGGCGTAGGAACCGATTGTGCATGGCTGAGTTGCAACGAGTCAGTCTGACTTTCAGTGTTGAGGGTGGCGAGCGTGTGGCGCCCTTTTAGCTCGCTTCACCTCAGGCCTCCATCCCTCCTGCTCACTCATGGAGCTGCTTCCGGAGTCACTGTCTGACCTGACCTGACCGAGAGGAGAGAGGAAATGGAGGGAGGATATTTCTCATTTTCTAATAGCTGGAGAAACTGGAAATATTCTTCTTCAGAACTTGGCAACTCTCTGAGCTGGTTCTACAGCAGTTCCCATCACCCTGATCACCCAATGGAGTCATCATAATTCTCCCATAATGGGGGAATGCTCTCTACTCCATAGAGAAAAGTCTGTCTTTTTGACATTTTCCGTTACTTCCTGTCATAGACCCTAAGCACCTTAATTAGATGCAGCTTCTTTGCACTGAGCGCTTGAGAGCTGTCAGTCACACCCAGAGAAATCCCTCCCTCCACTCTCGGTAGCACGTCTGGCACTCATCCTTCCTCAGTGGGGCTTGATGAGTCTGATCTGCAATCGGACTCTCAGGGAAACTCGTTCTTGCACCTCTCATCAGAGTTTGGTCTCTCCTGCCTTAGTGGGACGCCACCTGCAACTCCCACTCCATCACATGAGTGTGGTGGTGGCATTTGTGGAAGAAACAGTGTGGACACAAGTGACCTTATTTGAAAGGTCGTGGCTGGACAGATTTAGTAGCTTCCTCTCAGTGTGGGCTAGAAGTTCAGTGCCCGAGGAAGGCTTACGAGGGGAGGGTTCTCTTTGCCTCCACGAGGTGTTCACCAAGATGCTTGGCGATGATTGATGTTTCTATCCACCTTCTCTGGTAGCTCAGAACACAAGGTTCTTTGTGGGTTGGATGAGAGACTAGCTAGAGCTGTATTCAGAATTGGTTCTGAGAAATCGGTCCTGGTGAAATGCAAAGACCTTGCTTCCTGGGAGATTTCTGCCCTTGCTGAGTTCATGAGATTGTTAGGGCTCTCAGAACCAAGGCCAGGGATGTGTTTCTGTAACGAGCTCTGCCTAGCCTTAGTAGTGCTTTTGCTCTTGAAATGATAGGCCAAAAATATCTCCCCTGAACCTAATCCTTGAATAGCAGTGTTCAGTGTTCAGTGTTCATTTATGTAAAAATGCTTAAATGCATTTCCTGAAAGACTTGGTCGAGGTTTCCAGACTGTTCTTCTCATCAACTAGGAAAGCCAGTAAGAAGCATCGGCCGGGTTTGCAGACTTCGACCAGGATGCTCGCCTTGTCACTCCATTAAGGACAAGAAGAAATCTCATGGACATTTCTTTCCCTCAGATTTCTTTTTTTCCTTTTCCTTATTTTTTTCTTTCCAAATGTTTGCTCGTCATACACAGCGTGCTTCATAGTCAGTAAAATACACACCGATCATTAAAGTGCTTTGATATTTGTTTGTGTGCCACACCTAGCAGATCTTGGGGCTTACTCCTTGCTGTGCAAGGGATCACTAGTGGCGGACTCAGGGACCCATCCATGATGCCCAGGATCGAGCTAGGCTGGCCATGTGCAGTATCCCCTATATCATCAATCTGGCCCCTGCTTTAAAATTAAATCACTTCACTTGATCACTTGAATCCCGTTATTCATCAATTTGCTCGAGCGGGTGCCAGTAACATTTCCATTGGACTCTATCACGCACCATTGTAGCCCAATGGCATCTGGTTGATTCAGGAATATGAAGAGCCTCAAACCGTTCCTTCAGGGTCTTGACAAGGAAGTCTGACCATCTTGTAAGTGGGCGGCCACGTGGTCTTTTGACATCCCGTGGGATCCAGTCGGTAATGGCTCTAGTCCAGTGGTTGTCTCCCAAATCTCATTACATGTCCAGCCCATCTGATTTTCGATGCCTTGGCAAACGAGACAGCTCCCCTGATTCTGGAACAGCGATGGAAGTCAGAACTCCGATTCCTTCTCTCACTTGAGTGAGCGTGATATTCCAAGCATAGCTCTTTCAATTCCTCTCTGGGAGACCCGAATAGCATTCTCATCCTGCTTCGTAGGGCCCAGGTCTCTGAGGCGTTTGCTAATTCAGGGAGAATGGTAGAGTCAAAGAGATGTGCCCGGAGTCTGAGGCAGTGGGGGCACGGCTGACGTGGTCACTGACTTCCGGTTAGGAAACTGCTGTGGGGTCATAGGGCCAGTGTGAGCCCCGGATGCGGCTCCTTGGGGCATGGACTCCTGCACAGGCCTCTGGTGACGCCTCTGCAGACCTGCTCTGGTTCTGCTTCACTGAGGGCTGAGGCACTCAGGCTTTTTGCATGCCTAAAGGTATAGCCAGACACTCAGGTAGCCACAGCACGCGTGTCATAACTGGAAGCCTTTGTGCTCCAAGGAGCTGTTTATTCATGGGCACGGCCCCCAGAGCAAGTACTTAAAACCCTATACCCGCTTGCAAAGCCAGACAGCCAGGCCCTTCCCTGCCTTTCAGTGTGTCTATGGAAAACAGTTACGACCTGGAGTGAGGCTCTGAACCCCCGTGCAAGTAGGGGCCCAAATCTCACACCCCTGTTTGCAGGGGCTGGATGGGTCACGGCAAGGGATGGGGACACTGCCAGTAGAGCCACAGACAAGCCCAGGTCCAGAAGGCTCCAGCCCTCTTTGCTCTCTTCCCTTCCCTTGTGGCTGTGCGCCCTGCAGCTCTGATGTCGAAGTAAATCCTAGTCGGGCTCTGGAAGCTTCCCAGAGATGAGTCCACACCAGGAATCCTGTTCTCCCCGAAACGTTGACCCTCATCACAGTGACATGATGCAGCTTCCTGGATGCCCGAGACAAACAGACGCTCACATCA
>JAJIBD010026363.1:0-26002 GCA_021461705.1 Cryptotis parvus
TTAACATATAATAGGGCCTAGGTAAGGTGCTGGGAGAAATTACCTAAGGGCATTTGACCCTTCCTGCTTCCCATAATAGTGGGAGGTCTGAGTTGCAGGGGTATAAAACCAGCCTGCTTCCTCTCTCTCTCTCTCTCTCTCTCTCTCTCTCTCTCTCTCTCTCTCTCTCTCTCTCTCTCTCTCTCTCTCTCTCTCTCTCCCTCTCTCTCTCTCTCTCTCTCTCTCTCCTCTCTCTCTCTGTCTCTCTCTCCTCTCTCTCTCTCCTCTCTCTCTCTCTCTCTCTCTTTTTTGGGCTCTCTCTTTGTGGAGCTCGCACCCTTCTTGGGAGTCTTGTCTTTTTCTCCTTTTTACAGGGCTTTAACACGTGGTGGCCGCCATCTTGACCTACATGTGTCTGGGGTTCTAGCTGGGAATCCTAAGCACAGGGTTTCTCCCTATTGCTGACTTGTATGCCTGAACCTGTGATAAGTAAAGCCTTTTAAAACTGCATCAGATTCCTGACTCTTCATCCATTCCCGCCAGCCGGAGTAGAAGGAAACTTGCTTCGTAGCACTGTCGGGGACCACGGTGGCTTTCCTCAACAGTCTTTGATTTATCCTACCTGGAGTTCACTGAGCTTCCTTGATGCTGGAATTCCTAACTTTCATCAAATTTGGTAAGTTTTCAGTCATTACCTCAAACAATCTCTGCTCCTTCTCTCTTTGGCACATTCATTTTACTTATCAATCATTTATTGCTTATTGTGTCAAGCCTGGGAACAAAGCAATGAACACACTTCTTTTTGTACTGAAAGGCAGTATTTTTTGATTTTTGTGTTCATGGGTGAGTCCTGGAGAGGCACAGGAACCATGTAGTGCCAGGCATCAAACCTCGGGGCCCTGAATGCAGAGCATGTGCTCTGGCCTTTTTGAGCCATGTTCTGGCTCAAGACTTTTGTCTTAACTGAGATTAATATTCATTTACAAGACTATAGATGTTTATATGTTTTATGGATATGATTTTATCATATGGCGCCCATCACCAACTTAGTACTATCTTTCCACCATAGTCTATTAGATCCTTTCAACCCATTCCCATTTTCTTGGCAACCTCAGTTTGTGGTTAAATTTAAGGTTTTGCTTTATTTGAGCGTTGTCTTTTCCTCACAAATCCCTATAGATTTCCGAGGATCTGTCCTGGCGTTGATCATCAGGGAGTCTGTTATAGACTTTGTCTTAGTTTCTTTATATTGATACAGTATGGTTTTGCATTGTGCATATTCCAGTCTTTTTCTTCATTGAATTATATTTTAAAATATTTATTCAATACCATAAATTTAAATTGCTTTGGGTATTCTACTTGTGTGCTTGTTGAATATCCCTTGTGTATCTTCTGTGTCTATCTTTATAATTTTTTAATTATTTTATTTATTTTTTGTGTTCACTTTTCTTACTATTATCTTTTTTTTCAGGGACCAGACTGGCAGTGCCCAGGGCCTACATTTTTCTATGCACTCAGGGGACCACATCAGGTGCCAGAGATCAAAACCTGGATTACTAATGTACTATCACTTTGACCCCACTATTAACTATGTCCTTATAGTATTTTCTATATTTCCTGCTATTTCTTCTATTTTTGTATTGATATACCTTTTCCCTTCTCTATTTCTTTTATTGAATCCTACAGGGTTTTTATAACTATCTTTTTATAACTATGCCTTTTTATCCTAATATTGCCTTTCTAACTAGTGATACTTATTAAAAGAAACAATTGAGTGTTTCCTAAAACTAATATCAAAATCTGCATAATTTTCATCTGTTAAGGCTTTGCTCTGATGAGTGTTGATCATCTGCTAATACATTTTAATTCATTTTTACTTATTTTGTTCATGTAATTAAATTTTGTAGCTTTTGTCCTAGTTTCATTGTTTTTGTGATTATTATTACATTGGTTTTCAATGGGACAGGCCATTGTTCCATGGAAGGGTATAGGCCCCCATACTTCAAGTGTGTTCACTTTCAGGAAGCACCACAACTTCAAAAGGCTTGTACAGTGGAAGTATCTGAAGATGGAGTGCAGAGAGGAATTGAGCGACTATTTGTCTAAAGACTCTTAACAAATAATGGGACTCGTAGATTCAGGCCATAGAAAAACTGTGAGACCAACAGAGAATTGGAAGTTTATTGTCTAATGAATTGTTGGACACTGTCTCGTTTGCCAAGACATTGAAAATCAGATGGGCTGGACATGTAATGTGATTTGGAGATGACCGCTGGGCTAGAACCATTACCGACTGGATCCCACTAGACGTCAAAGATCACGTGGCTGCCCACCTACAAGATGGCCAGACTTCTTCATCAAGACCCTGAACAAACGGTTTGAGGCTCTTCATATTCCTGGAGAAAGCAAATGCCATTGGGCTACACTGGCACGTGATAGTCATATGGAAATGCTACTGGGCGCCGCTTGAGCAAATCGATGAATAATGGGATATCAAGTGATCAAGAGATCAAGTGAACTGTTGGAGTTAAAATTAATGATGATGACTGTATTCTTTACAGTAATGTGTTTTAAGGCCAGGGGAGTAGAGAATAACAGGCACATTGGTGCTTTGGTGCATGGTTTACAATTAAATTTGCCCATCAATGCCATAAACTTTAACACTATTATGTCCATATTATCTATATTATAATTAAAAGTTGTTTTTAAATAAAAAGGTTTGAAATAACAAAGAGAATCAAATTTTTCAACTATAAGGTGCTATTCAAAGATCTATTATTTGGCATGAGGAAACCTTCATCTATCTACACCTATACAAATAACTACACCTATATAAATAATGTTAATGCTGAAGCTTTTCACCCCTATAAGCACAGGCTCCTTCCATATACCAAACAAGGCTGTTGTGGGCAGCAGGTTGGAACTGCAAAACAACCCAAATTGGAACATACCCTACGCCGCCAACTAACCAAGTCGCCGTTTCCTCACCCCTCATCTCTACTTGAGGATTTTCATCTCTGTGATCTATCTGTGTGTTTGGGTAGAAGGAAACTGATCCTTCAGTCAACCCAGCTCTGAATAGGGAGTTTATGTGAGATATGTTGCCCCTTTGTTTGCTGCTGACAAGCGTAAAGAACCACTTTCAGTGCTGATAATAATGGTTAATTTATCACATGCAGCTGAGGCTGACCTCTGGGTGTCCCAGCCCCTCCATCACCTTCACACCTGCTCAAGCTAATTGTTAGAGCTGAGTCTAAATGAAAATCAACTGGGCTAATAATGAATGGAGCCCATTACTGCGCAACAGCACATTGCTTTACGGAGGTTTATCAAGAAGCTTTATAACCAGTCTCCCGTCACAATTCCCTGTTTTGTAGATGATAAAAAGCAACAAACAAAGGGGCAGACATAGGGACTGACATATGGTAACAGACCCAGAGGCAGAGCCCAGAGTGTTTGGGTTTAGCTTCTTGAGTTCTAGCACCACCAGACCTGTATTTCACCCAAACTCACTTATAAAGTACCAAAAAGAATGGGATTGAAGACATTTCTTCCAATATTCTCATTTGTTTATATAAGCAAATGAGATCATTAGTGGACATGAAGACCTTCATTAATATGCTAATCTTATTCCTCCATCAAAACCATTTTTAAGGCAGTTATTTCCATGGCTTCTCAAGTCACTGCCACCTTCCGTGAAACAAAATGGTAGGCTCCCAAACACTTAAAGTGAAGGAACCAGAACTCCTATTAAGGAAGAGTGTCCGAAGAAATCAACAAGCTCTCAAAGAGTATTTTATGGAGAAAGGAACATAATGTTCACACACAGGGAGACTTCCAAACAAAAGATTATTAAAAAAGATGCTCGGGCTCTCACAGAGACAAAACCCTCAAAGTTCTAGAGAGTTAAACTATGGCAAAGTTTGACGTTGAGTAAGAAATGCATGACATTGAGTAAGAAAAAGCTCCCTGACAAATGAGTTGGGAAAACTGAATAGCCACTTACAAAACAAAAAAAAAATGAAACTGGATCCAGTCTCACATCATATAAAAAAGTTCATTCATGGTTTATTAAAATGCTCATGATTATACCAGAATCCATAAAATACATTGACAAAAATGTAGACTTCTCCAGAAAATGGACCTCAGAGGTGTCCAACTGGTTTAACTCCATTGGAAAATAAAACAAAAATATTAAATAAATAAATGTTAAATAAATAAAAATATTAAATAAATAAATAAATGAGACCACACCAAAAAATGTTAAATGTTATGCATGGCAAAAGAAACACTGGCTGATGGAGGAGGGCTGGGGAGGGAGAAGGGAACCGGGGGACGTTGGTGGTGGGAGATGGGCACTGGTGGCAGGATGGGTGCTGCAACACTGTATGACCAAAACCCAAATATGAACTTTTTAATTGTATATCTTTGCAATTGTAAAAATAAAAAAAAATTTTTAAAAAGCTATAAATGCATTTAATAGCATTCTAAAAGGGTTACCAAAGCTGAAAATTTAATAACTCTCAGAGGAGAACTGAAATAGTAAAGACAGAAAAAGTAAACATCTGGGGCCGGAGTGATAGCCCAGTGAGTAGGGTGTTTGCCTTGCGCGCAGCCGGCCCATGCTGGCCCGGGTTCGATCTCCGGCATCCCATATGGTCCCCGAGCACCGAGAGGAGTAACTCCTGAATGCAGAGCCAGAAGCAACCCCTGAGCATCACCGGGTGTGACCCAAAAAGCAAAAAAAAAAAAAAAAAAAATCTAAACAACTGAAACACCTTTTCTTAAATACTTTTGTTACTTCAATAAACAAAATTTAAAAATTAAAAAAAAAAAGAAACACTGGCTGAAACTAAATGACACTCATGTAAATGAGAGAAAAAAAAATTGCACACCAAACATCAGAGAAATTTGAGACATATAACATACTCACAAAGCTTAAAAATAAAAATCTCAATAATACTGTCCAAGAATGGGAAGAAGAAATGCACAGGCACCTTTCTGAAGAGAAAGGAAAAGGAGTGGATATAGGAAAAGGCACATCATCATTTCAATGCAAATAAGAATCCCAATGAGATATGGCCTTACATCTGGGTTAATCCTATGTCTCAAGAAGACTGGAAATAGGGTTGGAGGGACTGTGGTGAAAATGAAACCCTCCTTACTATTGGTAGAATTGTTGTCTTGTTCAGTCTGTATGGAAAACAGAATGGATACTTCTCCAAAAGGAAGAATAAAAATAAATCAGAGGAAGAAGAACAAATACCAGGTGGTATCACCCACATGTGGTAAATAGAGGGGTGGGGGACAAGGGAATAGACAATATTAATGATGATAAACTCTTAATCTTTGATTGCAGAACTGAAAGTACTGGGCAGAGGGAGAGGTGAGAGGAAGGAAGAGGTGAGTTAGAAGCCAAGCAAGGACCATGATAGAGGATCTTGGACACTGATGGTGATAAAGGCGCAGTACATTAAAACCTTAAAAGTAAACACTATTGTAACCTAAGTGTTGGGACCTAAGCTATAAAAAGAATATTTAATTTTTCAGTTAAAAAGAGACATTCTATACTTCAGTTGTGAATTGATGTGAAGGGCAGGAAGGAGAGGAGCATGCATGGTATAAAATAAAACCATAAAGATTAAAGCTATCCAACCATGTTACCTAAGCTATAAAAAGTGTATTTGATTTTTTATTAAAAGAGACATTCTAGGGGCTGGAGTGATAGCCCAGCAGGTAGGGCGTTTGCCTTGCACGCATAAGACCTGGGTTCAATCCCCGGCATCCCATATGGTCCCCAAGCAACGCCAGGAGTAGTTCCTGAGTGCAGAGCCAGGACTTAACCCTGAGCATCACTGGGTGGACCCAAAAAGCAAAAAAGAGAGAGAGAGAGAGAGAGAGAGAGATTCTATACCCCTAGTATAAAACATACAAAACAGTCTATATTCCTAGTGTGAATTGACATGAGGGGCAGGAAGGAGGAGAGTGCATGGTAAAATAAGATTAGAAAACATTGGGTTAAGTTTAGTTGGAAATCTTTTTCAATGCAGAAGTGCTTAGACTAATCAATCCTATCAGTCTTCTGAGCTTCACGAATATAGATGTTTTTCTTGCTGATCACATGTAAATAATAATATGAGCATACTCAATGCCAATATGAACATGAGTTAGAAACACCACTCTTCAAGACTTGTGTAAAGCAAGCCTAAACAAACTACTGCAGGGGGAAAGAACAATGGTCAAATTCACCAGCAAACTACTGAGAGGGAAGAACAAAGGTCAAGTTCACCTTGTAATGTCAGCGTCAATGGAAATCTAACAAATGAGTTTAGGGACTTTGAATTACTCAGTTATTGGTGCAAAACTCTACATAGTGGACGATCTCCATCTCAGACACTTAGAGCAACATTAATTTCTCATTGAAGATCCCAAGGCTGTCTTGCTAGCACTGCACTTCCAGCAGCAAACCAGGATCAGATGTTCCTCGTGCTTCATGTGTGGGAGTCCAAGTGCATAAAGCAATTGCTTGTCTTGAGTGCATTTTCTCAAGGCGTAGAGCAGATGTTTGCTAAACCTTCTTTCTTTTTGAAATTGGCACATTAGCACACTTGTCTTTTTTTTTTAACACATTCATTTGCCAAAGTAAATCAGATGGTGATTACCAATATCCGTGGAGCAGGAAAATAAGACCATGATGATCCTCTATCATGGTCCTTGCTTGGCTTCTAACTCACCTCTTCCTCCCTCTCACCTCTCCCTCTGCCCAGTACTTTCAGTTCTGCAATCAAAGATTAAGAGTTTATCATCATTAATAACAGAAGCTGGGTGAGGACAAGAAAGAGAGAAAACAGAATAAAGCAGTAATGTCTATCTCTGGGACCAAAACCTCCCATCCAAGATCTAAGTAAACAGACAGGAACTTAATGGTGTTTCTATTTTGAACTACCAGTGCTCCAGTTAGTACCTTTGGATGCCAACGATCAGCCTTAACAGTGGAGATATAGACCTTACATTTATTCCTTTGGTGTGAGTGCCCTCCTCCTTCTTTCCATGGTTGCTGAAGGTTCTGTGATGATTGAACTTGCACACATTAGCTGCAGTCTTGAACTTATTAACTTGGTGCTCTGGGGGATGCACACCCACTATGGAGTTGTGCACTGAGCCTCAGAGGGCCTCTCCTAATGGAATTTGCACACATGCACAACTGTGGTCACACTTCTGCACTAATGTGCATCTCTTTCTTTGTGGAGCTCCCTGAGGTCAGGGGCTTAGGGGTGGGCCAGAGGAACTGCGTCCCTCTTTGTGGGGAAGGGTGTTCAAACACAGCTGATTGCACAGAGGCCTGAAATCACCTGTGCTGCTACCACTGAGACAGCAGGAACTGCCAAGGTTCCACTTAGTGGGATGCTGGGGAATTAAAGTCATAACCTACATTTGAAAACAGGTGCTCAAAACCACTACTCTACGCATCCAGGTTCCTATATTTATAGGTTTTCTTCCTGCATTGGATAAGTCAGAGCTCAGTTATGAGTGATATTTCAGGGGAATCACCATATCATCGTATCTTCCAGTCGATTCCTGCTCTTACTTCGGAACACTACTCAGTACCTAGTCAACATCCTCTCGCATATACGTCGTTATGTAGTGCAATAAATTACTATGAAGTAAGCAACTTAAAACAACACACATTTGGACTAGATAGTACAGTGGGTAAGGCACTTTTATTGTATGCAGTCCACCCAGGTTCAATTACTCCTGAACACAGCCAGGAGTAATTACTGAGCTCAGGAGCAGGAGTAGCCCCTGAGTGCACAGAGTGTGACCCCAAAGCCAAACCAAGTACACACACAGACATGCGCGCACACACACACACACACACACACACACATGCCATCTCACCTTTCCTATGTTTGGTTGGAGTGTGACCCTAGCTGACTAGGTCCCCTACAAAGTGCAAAATGGGTGTTCAGGTTTGGGTCCAGATGGGGAAAGGGTTTGCATCCAGGCTCACTCGGGTTGTTTGGCAGAACATTTGGGCTTATAGTTGTAGTTTCATAGCATTTTTTTTATTCAAAGTCAGCCAGAAAAGGAAGATTAATTTAATAATTTAGTTCTGTCACCATAGAGAGCTTCAGTCTTATATGAAATAATGCAATGAAAAGTGATACTCCATCATGTGGGCTATATTCTATTTCTCAGAAATATATTGCATACTCTTTCCTCACACCAGTGGTATTACAGAGAGACACATAAGTATAAAAAAGGCAAAGACCACCTTTAAGCCTGTATCCCCAGCAACTTAAAACCTAAAAACCTATTTTGTGATATTACACTTCTCCCAGTTTCTCTCAGTAAAATCACTCACTATCATGTTCTGATATGAAATCATTTACCTTTAAATAAATTCACAGGTACTAGCAAATTCTATTTTGCTTTATATTTGATGATATCAAAAGAGTAGAGAACTTTTATATAAGCTGTCCAATGTTCTCCATTGCTGAGTATTCAGTATCATTAGCCTCAGCATGGCCAAGAAATCATTGTAGCCCGAAAAGGCTCAAGTACCAATTATTAGGCTGTCATGATTTATGTTGATGTCTGATGTGAGCAGCATAAGTCAGCTGGTTAGACATGTAAATGCAACCATTGACTGACAAGAATGGCAGCATATGACTCTTTCCGTTACTACACAGAGCTAAAGCAGTTAGTCAATTCTAGGACTATAAGCATCAATCACACCAGTGATTTGGCAGCCTAAATAGTTAACAACTGGGTGATGACTGGAATTTTCACTTTCAATCAATCACAGCTACATGGCTCCAGTAAAATAAATAAGTGATATTTGCACAGTTTTCCTTTAACTGCAAGTCAATCATCCCAAAAACTTAGTTGAATGCCTGCTGGATCTACATAAATTGTTGTGGTAACTGTTAGAGATACATAAACAGAAGACTGAAATAGTGTTAGGGGTGAAGTTACTCCTAAAACATTTATTATTCTAACATGTTATCTACAAAACTATGCGGCTTTTTCAGCAGCCATCAGCCCTCCACATCCAAGAGCCTGTTCCTTTTCCAGTGATTTCTTACAGTTAAGAAGATCCCAACATTTAACTCAAATTTGCTTTGGTGTGCAAAAGCTGTGTCTCATTGACTACAAAGAGTAATTGTTATGAAATTGCTACTTCCTCCTGGGCTTACAGAAAATGCTGTAAGATCCACTGTGTTGGAAGCTTGACACAAGTGTGTGTGTGTGTGGGGGGGTGCAGTTAGGATAAAGAAGGGACCACTATGACAGTGATAGTAAGAAATAATGACTCTGGACAAGAATTGAGTGCTGAAAGTAGGTAAAGGAATATATATATATGATAGCTTTCAGTACCTGTATTGCAAACCAAAATGCTCAGAAAGAGAGAGAGAGAAAAAAAAAGAAAAGGAGGAGGGAGGAGGAGAGGAGGAGGAGAAAGGAAGAGGAGGAGAAAGAGAAGGAGGAAGAGGAGAAAGAGGAGAAGGAGTGGGAGAAGGAAGAGAAGGAGAAAAAGAAGAAGAGGAAGAGGAGGAGGGAGGAGGATAATGAAGAAGAATAAGAAGACAAAGACGAAGATGATGATGAAGATGAGGAAGAGAAGGAAGAAGAAAGAAGATCCGAACATTTAATCCAAATTATGAGATTGCAGCAATTCTGTTGTTTCAGAACTCTTCTCTATTTCCTAGAAAGGAAATAGAGAAGAAGACTTATCTATTTCCTCTCCAAACCTGTCACTCCTCCTATCTTTCCTTTGTGCACATCTGGTCAAGCACAATTGCTCTTTTACATATAACAATGTGGTCACTGACTCCCAAACCCACAATTATTTGTACTCACATCAAAATCTTTGGACATGCTTGATCACTTGATCACTTGAATCCCGTTATTCATCGATTTGCTCGAGTGGGCGCCAGTAACATTTCCATTGGACCCTATCACGTGCCAATGTAGCCCAATGGCATCTGGTTGATTCAGGAATACGAAGAGCCTCAAAAACGTTCCTTCAGTGTCTTTACAAGGAAGTCTGACCATCTTGTAGGTGGGCGGCCACGTGATCTTTTGACATCCCGTGGGATCCAGTCGGTAATGACTCTAGTCCAGCGGTTGTCTCCAAATCACATTACATGTCCATCCCATCTGATTTTCAGATGAGACAGCGTCCCTGATTCTGGAATAGCGACGGAGGTCAGAACTCCGGATTCCTTCTCTCACTTGAGTGAGGCGTGATATTCCAAGCATAGCTCTTTCGATTCCTCTCTGGGAGACCCAAATAGCATTCTCATCCTGCTTTTGTAGGGCCCAGGTCTCTGAGGCATATGTTAATGCAGGGAGAATGGTGGAGTCAAAGAGATGTGCCTGGAGCCGGAGGTTCTTTGTCCTTTTAGCTATTTCTTCGATGCCTTTGAAGGCATTCCATGCCTCTCTCTTCCTCCTGTGCAGCTCAGGTTTTAGGTCGTTCATCATGTTGATTTCTTGACCTAGGTACACATAACTGCTGCATTCAGAGATGTTTGTTCCATTGAGAGTGAATGGGGCCTCAGGAACTAGTTCATTCTTCATGAACATTGTTTTCTTTAGATTCAGCTGTAGACCTATCTTTCCACATTCTCGGTCGAAGTCAGTCAGCATTTGTGCCACTTGGCTAATGTTTGGTGTTATTAGAACGATGTCATCAGCAAAGCGGAGGTGGTGTAGTTGCCTACCATCTATCTTCACTCCCATTCCTTCCCATTCTAATTGTCGCATGATGTTCTTGAGGGTGGCACTGAAGAGTTTTGGTGAAATGGTATCACCCTGTCGAACCCCTCTTTTCACATTAATGATCACTTCTTTGTAGAATGGTGAGATCCTGGAGGTGAATCTGTAATACAGCTCACGAAGGATCTTGATGTATTGGGTTTGAACACCCTGTTTGGCTAGGGCTTCGATGACTGCTTCAGTCTCCACAGAATCAAAGGCTTTCTGTAAATCAATGAACATGAGACAGAGCGCATCTTGTACTCCCTACAAACCTCAATGAGCTTGGTTACTGTGTGGATATGGTCGATTGTGCTAAATCCTTTCCGGAAGCCTACTTGCTTGCATGGTTGTCCTTCATCTAGTGTTCTGCTAATCCTGTTCAGGATGACTCGTGTAAACAGCTTGTAGATGACGGACAACAGGCAGATGGGGCGATAGTTGCCTATGTCGTGAATGTCTCCCTTCTTGAACAGTAGAACTGTCCTGCTGGTTTTCCATTGGGAGGGCACCTTGCATTCGGACAGGTAGCGTGTGAAGAGCCGAGCTAGTGTATTGATGAGTACCGATGGCAGATTCTTCAGGTGTTCAGGTCTGACTTTGTCTGGGCCTGGTGCTGTTCCCTTCTTTACCGACGAGATGGCATGTCGGATTTCAGAAGGGAGAACGTTGGGAATGACATATCCATCCTGTGGAATTTGGTAGGTGGGCAGGTGGATGTGGCTATCAAAGAGATTTGAGTAGAAGTTCTGGATAATCTTCTCCATTGCCTTCTGGAAGATGTGATAGATCCATCAGGGCGTCGGAAGGCAGTCATCTTGGTCTTATAGTTGGCGAAGGACAGGCAGGCAGTGCGAATGCTTTTCCGGCTTCTGCTGCATCTTCCAGTATTTCTGCTCTTCTGTCTTTGAGGTCTTCTTTTATCGCTTCTCTGCACTGTGACTTTGCCCATCTTTTGTCAGGGTGAAGGTGAATTACAGTGGACATGCTTACTCAAAATTAAGTGAAGTGTATTTTTAAAAGAATTGTAGAAGGAATAAATTTGTCCCCCCTTTCCTCTACCTTTCGGCACCTAGCCCCTCTTTTTATTTTTCAGTTAGTTTTGGAGTCATACCAGATGATACTTGGGTTAGTCCTGACTCTGGAATTACTCCTGAGAGTGCTCAGGAAATCATACGAGTACCAGGTTGGTCATGGGGCAAGGCAAGTGCCCTATCTGCTGTACTGTCTCTCCAGCCCCTCTTAGCTTCTTTTTAATGAAGCTAATGAGTTTTTCACCTTAAGACTCATTCCCACTTCAAACTTCCTCTAGGGTGTCCTTCAGTCTCAGAACAAGTTAGAGGATTCTCCTTTATTCCCTACAGTTTCCAACTTCAGCCACCAAATGGTCAACCAATTTTAGTAACCTATTATCATTGTCACCAGTTATCACAAAGCTTTTTCCCTCACCAGGATTTGAAAACGCAACCTTTGTCTTTGAAATCCCAGTGCCGAGCATAAATACGCGTTTTATAATCTTGAAAGAATAAGTGAATGACAGATGATGCTCATAACTGTGAACCTGGTGGTTGAGTATATTTGAATTAAAGGCTTATTTGCTGGCTGCAGATTCTGAGCATGATTTGCTATGTGACCTTTGAAAAGTCTTCAGCCTAGGTTTCTGCATCTTTCAAGGAAATGACGACAGGAATGTCGTCTCCACAGAGCTGCTGGGACACCAACGTGTTCTGCATTTAATACTCCAAATGCCCTACATAGCACATAACAGGTTCTGTAACACTCTTTGGGGTGTTATACACCATCGATAACATCTTTTATTGAAGGATAGAAGTCAGTGGACGTGAGGGAAGGAAAGACAAAGAAATTTGTCAAGTTTTACTTAAGTGTCATAAATTCCAGTTTGTCTGGCTCTTTCATTCTGTAAATGAAACTAATATCAAGGTAATGAGACCAATCTATCAATAACCTGGTCTGAGGTTAGTGGATAAGAGGTGCCTTAGGGCAATCCGGATGCAACCGTGCTGTCTTCCCAGACCTTGCATGGAATCTGCGTTTTAGGGCACTGTAATTCACCTTCACCCTGACAAAAGATGAAGAAGCTGTAAGTTATCCACAAGGAAGGAAAATGGGTAAAGTCACAAAGCAGCTGAGCATCCATTAGGGATTCGGGCTCAGGCAAAGCACAAGCACTAATATTAACTATGGGTTCTTAGCCTTTGGAGTTGGCAAGATGACCCCAGCTTCCCGCAGACCAAACACTGATGCTTATTGACGAGAAACTTTCTGGGGAAAAAAAAAGCCAAGCAAATCTAAGGGGCTGTCAACTCCAGGGTCATCAGTGAAGTGATAAGCAGGGGAAGAGCTGAAATCAAAGGCTCCTCTGCCTGCCTGGCCCGCACACTCCACTCACTGGGAGAGCACACGGTGGTCGCGGCCTTTCGCAATATTTATAATGAAGGAACCACGTTGGAGATGTCAGCCTTGATTATTCCGAAAGCTTCCTCCTGCTCACATCCGCCCTGGGGCGGAACAGTAAAAGTACCTGATTCCCAATTCTCAAACACAAAAGCACACAGAGCTTGAAAGAGGAGCTGACTAATAAAGTTTGCATATCCCTGAGAAAAAGAGCTTTATAAGGAAGAAGAAAAGGAATGGCAAGATTAAACAAAAACAGTAAGCTGGGATGGGAAATGATAAAAATTTTAAAAAGGCAAGAACTTAAATCTATTTTCTTTCTCTTCTTTTTTTTAATGTCCTTGTTCATTTACATTTCAGTGTAAGACATTTGCTGGAGCTGCTGCTGTTTCATCCCTGGGCTACAACACCCTGTGCTTTGAACAGGGGACTGGGGAGCAGAATGTTGCTAAACTCTGTTCTGCAGTCTGAGGAGGAGAGGCAGAGGGAGCCCTGTGCTGGGCCTTTCAGGCAAGAAAAGGCTCTAAAATGGGCTAGCAGGGCAGGAACTCCAAATGTCCCTGGGTCCACATCCCACTCCCCTCGTGACCTCTGCACTCTGTGTTTTGTTTCTTTGTGCGTTCTTCCTCAGTTTTCCCCTGTGTCAAATAGAAAACAACCCTAGTATCTCTCTTTTTATTTATTTATTTATTAATTTATTTATTTATTTTTTTTTTTTTTTTTTTTTTTGGTCACACCCAGCGATGCTCAGGGGGTTACTCCTGGCTCTTTGCTCAGGAATTACTTCTGGCAATGCTCCGGGAACCATATGGGATGCTGGGGATCGAACCCTGATCAACTGTATGAAAGGCAAACGCCCTACCCGCTGTGCTATCGCTCTGGCCCCACAACCCTAGTATCTTTTTCTTAGCATTGCTTAGAACCTTAAATTTTCTAAAAAAAAATAAAGGCCCTAAGAAAGTTCTGTCACTTATTTGCTGTCATTTTCAATCCTGACAGGATTTTTCAAATAGAAATGAAATCATTTGCTTAGCGATTTATTGGCTTCACAGAGGGATGGCTTAAGCTAATAGTGGCGGGGGCGGAGGCGATAGCACAGCGGGTAGGGCGTTTGCCTTGCACGTGGCCTGCCCATGCCGCCCAGGTTCGTTCCCCAGCATCCCATATGATCCCCAAGCACCGCCAGGAGTAATTCCTGAGTGCAGAGCGAGGAGAAACCCCTGAGCATTGTCGGGTGTGACACAAAAAGAAAAAAAAAAAAGCTAATAGTGGCTACTAGAGTTGTTAGCCAGGGATCCATATTCCTGGTATACTCTAGGTGGCCATCAGGCTTGCCATCATTGCACACATACTAGTGATTGGGTAGAGTCTATGTCATGTTCTGCGTCAACAGCTGGGGAAAGAAGTGCCATTGGAAATACTACGTCCAAGCCCTTTATTCTCTAACCTTCCACAACTCTCTTTCCATCGCCGTGAAATCTGCGAATGTGACAGAAAGGTGCCATCCATCAACCTGGACCCTGATATAATGACTGTGAGCGAGACTCCTCCTCCCACCCAAAGGGACTCAAAGGGAAGGGAAGAAACTAACCCTTGGAATGTAAGAGAAGTGTTTGTTACTGGAGATTCTCCTAACCTATACCGATGGAAGCCGAAACTGTTTTAATTTTTTTGTTGTTTCAGAACTCAGAAAATTCCTATGATAATAGGACATGGTTTATGCTGCATGCATTCACACACATTATCGACTAAATATGCACAAACTGTAAATATCTTGATATAAAAATCATCTCTACTTTGAGATACATATACAGTCATGCATTCCTTAGCCATGAGAATCCATTCTGGGAAATGTGTTATTAGGGATTTCATCGTGCAAATGTTCTAGAGTGCCATTAGACAAACTAAGTGGGATAGTTCAGTGAGTTTCAGCTTTCTTACATCTATAGGTCAATGAAAAAGGAGAAACTTCACAGCCTAAGGCAAAAATATAAATTAGTTCACGAAGTTCACTATGGCAAAAATATAAATCATTATCTATACTAGCATTTTGTGTATTGTTTTTATTTTATTTATTTATTTGTTTGTTTATTTATTGCTTTTTGGGTCACACCCGGTGATGCACAGGGGTTATTTCTAGCTCTTCACTCTGGAATTACTCCTGGTGGTGCTTGGGGACCATATAGGATGCCTGGGATCAAACCGGGTGAGCCACATGCAAGGCAAACGCCCTACCCACTGTACTATCGCTTTGGCCCCTGTGTATTGTTTTTAAAATCTAATATTATGAACTGAACATGTTATCACTATGTAAGTTTCAACTACCCAGAAATCTAACAGCAAACAAAATTTCTGGTAGAACATTCTGAACTTTGGGGGGGAAGGAGTTAGGCCACAT
Organism: Cryptotis parvus; assembly: GCA_021461705.1. Lineage (NCBI taxonomy): Eukaryota > Metazoa > Chordata > Mammalia > Eulipotyphla > Soricidae > Cryptotis > Cryptotis parvus. The sequence goes on from JAJIBD010026363.1 coordinate 15,557, forward strand.
CCAGCAGTGTTGGGGGCAACTCCTAGCTCTGTATGGGAGTCATTCTTTTTTTAAAAATATTTTTATTATACTATCATGAGATATACAATTACAAAAATGTTCAGATTTGGGTTTTAGTCATACAGTTTTCCAGCACCCATCCCTCCACCAGTGCCCATTTCCCTTCACCAATGTCCCATGATTTCCCCCCTCCCCAGCGTGTTTCTATGGCAGGTAATTTTCACTTCTCTTTCTCTCTCTCTCTCTCTCTCTCTCTCTCTCTCTCTCTCTCTCTCTCATTCTCTTCCTTCTTTTACATACTGTGGCTTGCAACACATACATTTAGAGGGTACCATGTATTTCATTTTACCTACTTTCAATGCTCAGTTCTATGCTGGTGTTATCATTTACAATAATTATTAGTACACTATTCCTTTCTCTGTATTACCTAACTTCTGACTTGTGGGAGTCATTTCTGTTGGTGCTCAGAGGACACCTGGCACTAGGGGAATAAGCCTGGTGCTGTCTGCATGCAAGCGTTCACTCAGCTCTTAGAGCTATTTCTCCAACACCACACATCCTGAACTTTTGATAAAAACACATGTTTCATTCTAGTAATTTTGATGCAAAACCTTTGTTTGTTTCTTTGCTAGAATATTCTATCAACATGGCTGCAGTGTTATTTCAGAACACTGCGAGCTGCGTAACACCCACTTGGTCTCTGTTTATTTTTTTGTTTATGTTTTGATTTTTTTTTTCAGTTTGGGTATTTGAGGCCCACTCCTGATGGCGATTGGTCTCTTCTTTGCAGTTAGCTTCTCCCGCTTTGTATTTGCTCCCCCTACCCCGACCTTAGCCTTAGCGGTGCTCTGAGGACAATGTGGTGCCAGGGATCAAATCAAAGTTGACTGCATGAAAGCGGAGCACCATAGACTTTTACTAACTCTCTGGCCTCTGTCTTTGGTCACTGACAAGTCTGAAAAGATCTCACACAAATAAGTTTTGGAAATATGACTAATAATTTAATAGCTCTGTCACTGAGGGATGGATATTCTTCTTCCAGTGAGATCCAGAATTGAGAAATTGTGGTATAAATACACAATGGAATACTACTCTACTATAAGAAAAAATTAAATCAGGCAGTTTGTAGCAACTTGATGGAGGGAGTCTTGCAAAATGAAGTGAGTCAGAAATAAAAATAAACTCACTCATTTGCAGAATATAAGGAAATAAAACAAGAAATCTGACAATTCCTGGCTGAAACAAACCTGAAATATATTGGTAGAACTGTGATCTGAGGGTGCTGGGGGTGAAGGCGGGTGTGCTGCAGAGGCAACCTGCAATAAAGGTGAGGAGCCACGCACTTTGGACTGGGCCTGGTGTAGCATTTTATGTATAAAACAATACAGTTGGGGGCGGAGCGATAGCCCAGCGGGTAGGGCGTTTGCCTTGCACGCAGCTGGCCTGTGCCGGCCTGGGTTCGATCCCGGCATCCCATATGGTCCCGAGCACCGCCAGGAGTAATTCCTGGGTGCAGAACCAGGAGTAACCCCTGAGCATCACCGGGTGTGACCCAAAAAGCAAAAAAAAATACTGTTGGGTCTACTGTTAAACAAAATCAATAAGATCATTTGATTTGATTTTGTTTTTTTAAATTTCAGATCTGCACCCCAAGATGCTCAGAGCTTATTCCAGGCTCTGTACTGAAAAATTACTCCTGGTAGGGCTCAGGAGACCTCATGGGATGCTGGGGATTGAACCTGGGTTGGAATTATGACAACTGTATTTCCTCTGCTCCCCCCTCTTCAATCATCATTTTAATTTATATTCCCAAAGTCCAGCTTTTGCTGCCTAACTTTCTTTACTTCATGATTGCAATCTCGCTCATCCTCACAGTCACATACATACCTCACCTATGCACACACAGCACTGAGGAAAATAGAAAATTCTTGCTGCAAAGTCACATGATGTATTTATTGTAATTTGTGCCACTAAAATCCATAAAGTTGGTTAAAATGGTCCATTTTTTGCTATATACATGTGACTACAACAAGAAGATAAATAAGTCAATAGAATGGATAAATGAATAAATATTTTATAAGGAAAGGTAACAAAATGTTAACTATAAAAATGAAGTAATTAGTATTTTTTTAATTTTTTGATTTTTTAATGTAAAACACATTTATTATTTGTAACATGTCCACCAATTGTTTTCGGAAGTTGGTGGTATTGATGTACAAAGTTTTGTGGCACCCCACTACCACCAAAGGGCCCCAAACACTCCACCACTGTTTGTCTCCTTTACTTCAGTTCTATTTCCCCTCACTTCTCCCACTCTTGCCTGATAATCTGAGCCTTCTAATACAAGACCAAAGTTTTGTCATTGTTTGATATTATTATCTCATTTCTCTATATTTGGCAAATGAACAAGGCATCCGGTCTGCTCTTGTCCTCTCTTTATCTTATTTTGCTTCTATAGTTCCATTCCCATCATAGCAAACTAAGTGATTTCTATGGTTTCATAGTATTCAATTGTCTGCACATATCACAACCTCTTTATCTAATTGTTTGCCATTGAACATTTATTTTGGTTCTCCATCCTGATAATGATACTTGACATTGTTGTGAATATAGGTGTGCATATAATATAGGTGTTCTAAGTAATCCTTTTGTGTTTGGAGCGATAGGTTAAATACCAAGAGGTGGAGTCATTGGGTCTATGGAAGCTCTAGTCTTCATTTTGGGGGAATCTTCACACTAGGAACTGCTAGGACTTCCATAGAAACTGAACAGACAACATTGCCACCAACAGCGAATAAGGTACTTTTTTCCCATGTCCTTGTCAACACATTGTTTCCAGTGTTTTGGGCATTGCCATTCTTACTGGGGTGAGAGGATGTCTTGTTTTGATTCGCAATGTACTGACCTAGTAGCAGTAATGATGATCACTTTTTCACATGCTACTAGAAATCTGTATGTCTTCTTCTTCAGATAAGAGTCTATTTATCTCCTCTCACTGTTTTCCCCCAAATTGAGGTTCTATAATTTACAAAACTGTTAATGAAGGAGTTTAAAGCATACAAGTTCTAATACTTCACCCTTTACCAGAGTTTTCAGTTCCTGGGATTATTTCCGTGTCCCCCATCCTTCAGCATCCCACCCTTGTCCCCCTGCCTTGGTAAGTTATTTCTGCAGACAAGTTCACCAGGTCCGTTGCCTTTAGTCATCTGTTATTCTCTTGCTATAATTTTTATATTCCACATACGAGCGAGATCATCCTGTATCCTATCCTCTGATTTCGCTCAGCATGATCATCTTCAATTTTAGTCACATGGCAGAAGACTGCATGATTTCATATTTTCTTATGGACAGGTATATATACACCACAATATCTTGTCACTTGTCTTCCCATTATTTATCAATTTGCTCAAGCAGGTGCCAGTAACGTCTCCGTTCGTTGAGAATAAGGTCCATTATTGTTACTGTTTTTAGCATATCAAATACACCACGGGTAGCTTGCCAGACTCTGCCATGGCTTTGAGTTCATCCCAGAGGGCCCAGTCTCTTTCTATGTCAGACCATCACCACCCAGGCCCTGGGTGTAGACAAGCCTGACTCCTGTCTGCCGCCTGTCGACGCAGCCAGGCACCACACCTGTACAGACACACCTGTAACACCTTGAGGGACAATGACAACAAATAAATGTAGCAGGAATGAAGAATTCCAGAAATGCTATTTGCCTGCTATCATAATAATGGAATCAGCAGTAGGTGCTGGAAGTAGGGTGCAAATGATAAAGAATCAGCTATTTTAGTCTCAGAGCATGACAGAATTTCTATTACTAACATCCCATGGAGAACCCTGCAGTCACTACCACATCCAATGATGTGACAGTCGCAGTTGACACCACAATGAGCTCATCTAAAACCCCATGTGTTCCAAGAGAATGCAGGCAGAAGCAGAGCATTAGTTGGTATCACACAAAAAATGTTCCATCTAAGACAAATCACGAGGAAGCATCAACACCCAGTCTCCCAGGCAGTTGAGAAACAGCCTGTAATCTTCAGTGCAGATCAGTGAAATAAGCCCAAAGGAGTGCTGTGGAGGGAAGATGGAGTCACAACTACTAGCATGATGCATTATGGCTGACTGCCTGCAACCACCAGGACCTGCATTGCCTGGGACAATAGAGAAGCCCTTGTGCCTGTGAATTTTCTGCTTTTGATGGATATGTTTGTTGATATAAAATGTCCTCAGTTGCAGAAATTTCACATCGGATGGATTAAAAATTTGAATCACAAACCAAACAGAGGGCCAGAAAGATACTACAGCAGATAGGGCATTTGACTTGCATGCCACCGACCCCGTGTACAATCCCCGGCATCCCATACAGTCCTCTGAGCACTGTCAGGAGTGATTTCTGAGTGTAGAGCCAAGAGAAACCCCTGAGCATTGCCGGGAGTGGTCCTAGTAACAGAGGGGCCAGAGCAACAAAACAGTGGGTGGGCACTACTAGCCTTGCATGGACCTGACCTAGGTCTGATCCCCAGCATTCCACCTGCTGGAACTATTAACCTCTGGCAATACTTGGGGACCATATGTTGTACTGAGGATTGATTTAGGGTCAGCCAGCAGCAATGCGCTTGCTCTACCTCCTTACCCCCTAATCTCTCTCTTTGGCCTCGATAAAACTTTTCAACAGTAATACACATCTCGATGTTCTTTACAGCAATACTTTTGAGTCAGCCAAATACTCAATATATACACCACAATTCCTTGATGCACTTATCTGTTCCTGAACACATAGAACACTTTATTTCAGATCTTGGCTATTGTGAATAAAGTATCAATGAGCTGTTTTTATTGTTGGTTGCTATAACTTTTTTTGACTAATTACCTGAGATATTAGTTCTTTATCTGATGCACCATGTGCAAATATAAAATATATTATAAGACTCTCTGAAAGTACTCTCCTGGGGTGTGCGGCTGGCGGGCGGGTGCCTGGGGCATTTGTAGAGCCCCAGGTCTCAGCAGAAGGTGGAACTACAACCCCCAGAAGTCCGAGCAGAAGCGGAAGTAAGCGGACATTTTGAACTCTCACACCGGCCTGTCTCTGCCTCAGGTATTCTCCTGGGGTGTGCGGCTGGCTGGGTGGGCGGCCGTCAAGCGGCCACTTATTGATACAAAACTAGGAAATTCAACACCAAGGGAAGGTAATACCCTCTAGAAAAAAAGAAACAGTACACTAGAGGAATCTATCCCTGAACACCGCAACACCATGGGGAAACAACGCAGATCCCCGGCTCGAAGAACAGATGAAGGAATTAGCCCTGAAGACTCAAAAAAGAATACAGATGTGAAAGATCTCTCTGACAATGAAATTAGAGAAGAAATTGGTAGGATGTTTAAGGAGCTCAACAAAAAAATGGAGCAGATGTCCAATAAAATACAGGAGAACATAAACAAAGCAGTTGAAAGGGCAGTCAATAAATTACGGGAGGAAATGAGCGCAGAAATGAGAACCATGCAAATAGAAATATCATCCCTTAAAAACTCAGTAGATGAAATGAAAAACACAATAGGGGCTCTCAACAGTAGGATGACAGCAGCAGAAGAGAGAATCAGTGAGACTGAAGATGAGCTGCAGAAAGCACTCAGAGAACTACATAAGATGGAAAAAGACCAGAAAATGGATCAGCAGCAACGGAACAGAGAACAATGGGAGGAAGCCAGGCGGAACAACAAAAGAATCATCGGAGTCCCAGAGGGACAGGAAAGTAACCCCAAGGAAATTAAAACAGTTAAAAAACATCCTGGCTGAAAAGTTCCCCGAGTTAAAGAACGAAGGCATCCAGATCCAAGAAGCCCGACGTGTACCAGCAAGAAGAGACCCCAATAGAAAGACCCCAAGACACATCCTAGTCAAAGTAATGGATGCCATAGACAGAGACATAATTCTTCAGGCAGCAAGATCAAAGAAGGAAATTGTATACAAAGGAGCATCCATTCGACTTTCAGCAGACTTCTCAGAAGACACCCTCCAAGCCCGAAGGCAGTGGTGGGATATAGTAAAAAAAACTCAATGAAATGAATGCCTCAGCAAGAATTCTTTATCCAGCTAAACTCTCACTCAGATTTGAAGGACAGATATACAACTTCTTGGATAAACAACAGCTTAGGAACTTTGTAAAATCAAAACCAACCTTAAAAGAAGGACTGAAAGATCTACTCTAAGATGAGACATAACCCAAAAGAACAACCAACCTATACAGAAAGATGGCACAAAATCCCATGACAATAATCTCTCTCAATGTCAATGGTCTAAATGCACCAGTTAAGAGACACAGAGTGGCAAAATGGATCAAAAAAATTGAATCCGACATTCTGTTGCCTTCAAGAAACACACCTGAACAATCGGAGCAAAGACAGGCTCAAAATAAAAGGCTGGAAAACAATCCTTCACTCAAACAACCCATCCAAAAGGCTGGGGTGGCCATACTGGTATCCGACAACATAGACTTCAGGCTGAAGAAGGTCAGAAGGGACAGTGAAGGTCACCTTAATAGTCAAGGGATGCATATATCAGGAAGAAATCACGCTATTAAACATATATGCACCCAACGAGGGGCCAGCAAAATACCTAAAACAACTACTAATAGACTTTAAAGAAGACATTGACAGCAACACAATTGTAGTTGGAGACTTCAACACTGCTCTATCAACCCTGGATAGATCAACAAGATTGAAACTTACCAAGGAAATACTGGCCCTAAAAGAAGAGATGGAAGAAAGAGGGGCTGGTAGACATATACAGGGCATTTCATCCCCAAAAGCTGAATACACTTTCTTCTCCAGTGCACATGGAACATACTCCAAAATAGATCACATGCTGAGCCATAAATCATACCTCCATAAAATCAAGAAGATAGAAATTGTACCAACTATTTTTTCAGACCATGAGGCACTGAAAATAGAAGTTAATTGTACACAAAAAACGGAGACCAATACCAAGTACCTGGAAACTAAACAGCTCACTGCTGAACAACCAGCAAGTCATAAAAAGAAATCAAAGAGGAATCCCAAAGATTCCTGGAAACAAATGAGACTGAAGACACGAATTACCAGAACTTGTGGGATACAGCAAAAGCAGTGTTAAGAGGCAAGTTCATAGCTCTTCAAGCATTCATCAGAAAAGAAGAAAAGGCCATCACAAACAGTCTGACTTCACAACTTAAGATCTTAGAGAGTGATCAACAAAAGGAGCCCAACCCAAGCAGAAAGAAAGAAATAATAAAACTTAGAGCAGAAATCAATGAGATGGAAAGTCAAAAAACAATCCAGAAGATCAATGAAACCAAAAGCTGGTTCTTTGAAAAAAATAAACAAGATTGACAAACCACTTGCAAGACTTGTAAGAAAAGGAAAAGAGAGAACCCAAATAAATAGAATCAGAAATGAAAACGGGGACATCACAACAGAAACCACAGAAATTCAAAAGATCATCAGAGATTACTATGAGAGCCTGTATGCCATGAAACAAGAGAACCTAGGAAGAAATGGACAAATTCCTGAATTCCTATAGCCTCTCCAAGTCTGCAACAAGAAGATTTGGAATACCTCAACAAACCTATCTCCATCGAGGAAATAGAATCGGTAATCAAAAGTCTCCCCAAACACAAAAGCCCAGGTCCAGATGGATTCACCAGTGAATTCTACAAAACCTTTAAAGAGGACCTACTCCCCAATTCTTTTTCAAGCTCTTCCGGCAAATTGAAGAAACAGAAACACTCAACCAAATAGCTTTTACGAGGCACATATCACCCTGATACCCAAAGCAGACAGAGATGTCACAAAAAAGGAAAACTACAGACCAATCTCCCTGATGAATACAGATGCTAAGATCTTCAACAAAATACTAGCAAATAGAATCCAAAGAGTCATCAAAAAGATTATACACCATGACCAAGTGGGATTCATCCCGGGAATGCAAGGATGGTTCAACATCCACAAGTCAATCAACATAATACATCATATCAACAAAAAGAAAAATAAAAACCATATGATCATATCAATAGATGCAGAGAAGGCATTTGACAAGATTCAACACCCGTTCATGATAAAAAGCTCTCCGTAAAATGGGGATTGAAGGAACCTTCCTCAAGATAATCCAGGCCATCTACTACAAGCCCACAGCGAGCATCATTCTCAATGGGGAAAAACTGAAAGCCTTCCCCTTAAGATCAGGGACAAGACAAGGCTGCCCACTCTCACCACTTCTATTCAATATAGTACTGGAAGTACTTGCCATAGCAATCAGGGAAGAAAAAAGACATTAAGGGCATCCGGATAGGAAGGGAAGAAGCCAAGTTATCACTATTTGCAGATGACATGATATTATACCTGGAAAACCGGAAACTCTCTACCAAGAGGCTCCTAGAAATAATACATTCCTATAGTAGAGTGGCAGGGTACAAAATCAATACCCAAAAGTCAATGGCCTTCCTATATGCAAACAGCAAAAGAGAAGAAAGGGACATTAAAGAAACTATCCCATTCACAATTGTGCCGCAGAAAATCAAATACCTAGGAATCAGTTTGACAAAGAATGTAAAGGATCTCTACAAAGAAAACTACAAAACGTTACTTCAGGAAATAAAAGAAGACCTGAGGAAATGGAGACACATTCCCTGCTCATGGATTGGAAGGATTAACATTATCAAAATGGTAATACTCCCTAGAGCTTTATACAGATTCAATGCGGTCCCTATAAAGATACCCATGATGTTCTTCAAAGAAATTGAACAAACACTCCTGAAATTTGGTATGGAATAATAAATCCCCACGAATAGCTAAAGCAATCCTTGGGAAAAAGAAGATGGGAGGTATCACTTTCCCCAACCTCAAGCTCTACTACAGAGCAGTTGTAATTAAGACAGTGTGGTATTGGTATAGAGACAGACCCGTAGACCTATGGAATAGAACTGAATATCCTGAAACACACTCTCAAATATACAACCACTTAATCTTCGATAAAGGAGCAAAAAAATATTAAGTGGAGCAAAGAAAGCCTCTTCAACAAATGGTGCTGGGAAAACTGGGCAGCTACGTGAAAAAAATGAACTTAGACCTCCTTCTAACGCCATGCACAAAAGTCAGATCAAAATGGATTCTAGATCTCAACATCAGACATGAATCTATAAGGTACATCGAAGAAAACATAGGAGAAACGCTCTACGACATCGGAAACGAAAAGTATCTTTAAAGACGACACACCACTGACCAAGCAAATGGAAGCAAAGATAAACAAATGGGATTATATAAAATTGAAAAGCTTCTGCACCTCAAAAGAAACGGTGACCAAGATACAAAGACAATCCACAGAGTGGGAAAGGATATTCACCCAATACCCATCTGACAAGGGGTTAATATCCAGGATATATCAGGCACTGGTAGCACTCCACAAGAAAAAAAAACAGCCAACCCCATCAAAAAATGGGGAGAAGAAATGAACAGAAGCTTCCAAAAAAGAAGAAATTCGAATGGCCAAAAGGCATATGAAAAAGTGCTCTTCATCTTTAATCATCAGGGAGATGCAAATCAAAAACAACAATGAGGTACCATCTCACACCACAGAGACTGGCACACATCCAAAACAGCAAGAACAACCGGTGCTGGCGTGGATGTGGGGGAAAAAGGGACTCTCATCCACTGTTGGTGGGAGTGCCGGCTGGTCCAGCCCCTTTGGAAAACAATATGGGCATTCCTCCGAAAACTAGATATTGAGCTCCCATTTGATCCAGCAATAGCACTCCTGGGAATATACCCGAGAGACCGAAAAACACATAGCAGAAACACTATCTGTACTTCTTTATTCATCTCTGCGCTATTCACTATAGCTAGAATCTGGAAACAACCTAAATGCCGAGAACAGAGGACTGGCTAAAGAAACTGTGGTTCATCTACACTATGGAATACTATGCAGCTGTCAGAAAAGATGAAATTATGAAATTTACCTGCAAATGGATGGACATGGAGACTATCATGCTGAGTGAAATTAGTCAGAAGGAAAAGGACAGATATAGAATGACTGCATTCATTAATAGGATATAAATAGATACCAGTGTTTTACTAAATGTGGGAAATGGTAATGGCAGATTAAAACTCACCATTGAATATACACAAAGAGACTTAAGTGATAAACTCTAAATATCTGCAGGGCTAGCCACAATGTGTAAAAAGAAGAGGGAGAGAGATGCAGAGACAGAGAGAGACAGAGAGAAAGAGAGGATACTGGGGTACCTGCTATTGAGGCAGCCTGGGGGTGGGCGGGAGGGGTGGGGTACATTGGTGGTGGAAATGGGGCACTGGTGGAGGGATGGGTCCTGGTATACTGTACTACCAAGAACCAATTATGAACACCTTTGTAATTGTATGTCTCACTGGTGGTATAATAAAAAATTTTAAAAA
>JAJIBD010026364.1:0-108053 GCA_021461705.1 Cryptotis parvus
AAAAAAAAATCAGATCAAAATGGATTAAATATCTCATATCAGACTTGAATCCATAAAGTACATTGAAGAAAATATAAGAAAAACCCTCCACGACATTGAAGATAAAGTCATCCTCAAAGGTGAAACATCACTAACAAAGCAACTAGAAGAAAAGATAAACATATGGGACTATATGAAACTAAAAAGCTTCTGCACCTCAAAAGAAAGAGTGACTAAGATACAAACACAGTCCGCAGAATGGAAAAGAATATTCACCCAATACCCATCTGATAAGGGGTTAATATCCAGGATATATCAGGCACTGGTAGAACTTTACAAGAGGAAAACAAACAACCCCATAAAAATGGGGAGAAGAAATGAACAGAAGCTTCCAAAAAAGAAGAAATTCGAATGGCCAAAAGGCATATGAAAAAGTGCTCTTCATCTTTAATCATCAGGGAGATGCAAATCAAAACAACAATGAGGTACCATCTCACACCACAGAGACTGGCACACATCCAAAACAGCAAGAACAACCGGTGCTGGCGTGGATGTGGAGAAAATGGGACTCTGATCCACTGTTGGTGGGAGTGCCGACTGATCTAGCCCTTTTGGGAAACAATATGGGCATTCCTCCGAAAACTAGATATTGAGCTCCCATTTGATCCAGCAATAGCACTCCCGGGGAATATACCCGAGAGACCGAAAAACACATAGCAGAAATACTATCTGTACTTCTTTATTCATCTCTGCGCTATTCACTATAGCTAGAATCTGGAAACAACCTAAATGCCCCAGAACAGAGGACTGGCTAAAGAAACTGTGGTTCATCTACACTATGGGATAGTATGCGGCTGTCAGAAAAGATGAAATTATGAAATTTATCTGCAAATGGATGGACATGGAAACTATCATGCTGAATGAAATTATTCAGAAGGAAAAGGACAGATATAGAATGACTGCATTCATTAATAGGACATAAATATATACCAGTGTTTTACTAGATGTGGGGAAATGATAATGGCAGATTAAAACTCACCATTGAATATATACAAAGAGACTTAAGTGATAAACTCTAAATATCTGCAGGGCCTGCCACAATGTGTAAAATAAGAGGGAGAGAGATGCAGACACAGAGAGAGAGACAGAGAGAAAAGAGAGGAAACTGGGGTACCTGCTATTAAGGCAGCACGGGGGTGGGCGGGAGGGGGTGGGGTACATTGATGGTGGAAATGGGGCACTGGTAGAGGGATGGGTGCTGGTATACTGTATTACCAAGAACCAATTATGAACACTTTTGTAATTGTATGTTTCACGGTGGTATAATAAAAAAAATTTTAAAAAAATGGAGAGAAGAAATGAACAGAAACTTCACCAAGGAAGAAATTCAAATGGCCAAAAAACATGAAAAAAATGCTCATCATCACTAATCATCAGAGAGATGCAAATCAAAACAACAATCAGATATCATTTCACACCACAGAGACTAGCATATATCCAAGAGAGCAAGAACAAAAAAAAGTGCTGGCGTGGATATGGGGGAAAAGGGGACACTTATCCATTGTTGGTGGGAATGCTGGCTAGTACAGCCTTTCTGGAAAACATTCAGAGGTATGGACATTCCTCTGAAGACTAGAAATTGAGCTCCCATTTGACTCAACTATATCACTCCTGGGAATATACTCTGGGAAGCCAAAAATATGCAGTGGAAACACCATCCCTACTTTTATGTTTATAGCAGCATTATTCACAATAGCCAGAATCTGGAAACAACCAGAGTGCCCTAGAATTGATGACTGGATAAAGAAGCTTTGGTACATCTACACAATGGAATACTATGCAGCTGTAGGAAAAATAAAGTTATGAAATTTGCCTATAAATGGATGGACATGGAGAGGATCATGTTGAGTGAAATTAGTCAGAAGGAGAGAGACAGATACAGAATGACTGCATATGTACATATATGATACCAATATCCAAGGTCAAGTGAAACATGTATCAGGAGGTCTTGTCAAAGGTAGAAATGATCACAAACGTATGGGAGTCAGAGACTAGGTGAGACAGAAAATAGAACAGGGTGCTAACAATTGTCGAAAGTACTAATACCAACCTAGAACTGAGCATTAAATACAGGCCAAAAGATACACATGACAACCCTTTAATGTATGTTCTGTAATATACAATCTGGAAGGGAAGGAAAAGAGTAAGATAGAGAGAATGGGTAAGAAATAAAGAACCTGCCATGGAGGCGGGCTGGGGGAGGGTGAAGGAAATCGGGGACATTGGTGGTGGGAGATGGGCACTGGTGGAGCAAGGGGTGCTGGAACACTGTATGACTAAAACCTAAATAGAACATCTTTGTAATTGTATATCTCACAGCTGGTATAATAAAATTATTTTTAAAAAAAACATAAAACCTGAGCTGTGCCGGAGGAAGAGAGCAGCGTGGAACACCTTCAAGAGCATCCAAGAAATAGCTAAAAGGACAAAGAACCTCCGGCTCCAGGCACGCCTCTTTGACTCCACCATTCTCCCTGCATTAATATATGCTTCTGAGACAAGCGGCTGGGGAGGCTGGAACCTCGAGCGCCCCGGGCTCAGCTGACTATGGGGCCCCCAGGAGGGCAGATGGGTTTTTGGGAGTAGGCCCATCACCTCTGGGGGTCCCGGAAGCAGCCCGATGGGACTCGCCCTATCACACTAGCCACCATTTTTGCTGTCCGGACGCTGGGAAACTGCCTCACTACCAGATTAACAGAGCAAAACCAGTTCGAGCCCAGGTAGGCGGCTCCCAGAAGCGGGAATCACTGGGAATTCGCCAGATGGAGTCAGGGTTGGCCATTCCCCTTCCATTTTGCCGAGCCTGGTGGCCCAGCCCAGAAGCTGCCCTGGGGCCACCAGCCATAGCATGAAGAGCCTCACAAGCGGCTGGGGAGGCTCGCCCTCCCAGCTGACTATTGGGCCCCCTGGAGGGGCAGATGGGTTTTGGGAGTGGGCCCATCACCTCTGGGGGGTCCCAAGAAGCAGCCCGATGAGACTCCGCCTATCACACTAGCCACCATTTTTGCTGTCCGGACGCTGGGAAACTGCCTCACGACCAGATTAACAGAGCAAAACCAGTTTGAGCCCAGGTCGCTTGGCCGCTTGCGCCACACGGTCCATTAAAATAGTGGAAACAGTAATGTCTTTTAATGCACTGCATTCCATGAAGAGCAGGAAAGTTTAGGCGGGAGGGAGAGATAAAGAGGATAGAAGTGACATACAGAACCCGCCAAGTAGTTGAGGTGTGGGGGAGGGAGGTGGGGACATTGGTGATGAGAGATGGGTTTGGGTGGAGGGATGGGTGTTGGAACACTGTAGAACCAAAACTCTACATGACCATCTTTCAATTGTATGTCTAAAATGGTGTAATAATATTTGGGGAAAGATAATGAAATAAAATAAAATTTAAAAAAAAATTAGATTGGTGGTGGTTGAAACACTAAATGCTTGAGACAGCTGTATAATGAACAACTTTGCAAATCACAGTATTTTTAATCAGAATTTTTAAAATTTTAATCAAAAAACTAGATATAGAACAGAAAACATCACAGTATATTATAAACAGGAAAAGTAAATCTTATAAAATGCTTTATATATGTTATAAATCTTAATATATGCATGTATTAATTATATATGTACATTCTTTAGTATGTATATTATTTTTTACAGTGACTCAAAATAAAAACGTTTTTAGTTATTTTATTTACGTTTATTTAGGGGCATGCCCAGCGATGCTCAAATGCTGCTCTGACTTTGCACTCAGGAATTACTCCTGGTGATGCTCAGAGAACCATATGGGATTCAAGGGATTAAACCCTATTTGGCTGCATGCAAGACAAGTGCCTTCCCTTCTCTATTATCAGCCAAGAATGACTCAATGTTTTAAACATGAAAATTAATATCTTTTGTTATATTGCCACCGTAGTGAGGAGAGAAAATTAGACAGTTATGTACAGTTGTGATACAAGACTGGGTGACTAACTGTGTGTAAACTGATTAAGTTGTAGTAGTAAGAGACAACAATAAGTAGTTTGGGAACTGTGAGATATCTAAGGGATGTCCATGTAATAATTCATATGTTATTTCTTACAAAATAAAACAAATTAACTTGATAAATAAAAAAAAAAACATATGCTTCTGAGACCTGGGTCCTATGAAGGCAGGATGAGAATGCTATTCCAGTCTCCCAAAGAGGAATCGAAAAAGCTATGCTTGGAATATCGTCTCCTCACTCAAGTGAGAGAAGGAATCTGGAGTTATGATCTCCTGAGGATAGAGAGTCAGGGATGCTATCTCGTTTGTCAAGGCATCGAAAATCAGATGTGCTGGACATGTAATGCAATTTGGAGATGACCGCTGAACTAGAACCATTACCAACTGGATCCCATGGGATGTCAAAAGATCACATGACCGCCCACCTACGAGATGGTCAGACTTCTTCGTCAAGCCTCTGATTGAACAGTTTGAGGCTCTTTGTATTCCTGGAGCAAGCAGATGCCATTTACACTGGCACATGTCAGGGACAAATGGAAACCTTATTGGTGCCCGCTCAAGCAAATTGATGAATAATGGAATGTCAATAGATCAAGTGACCTCCTCTTTCATTCTGGCCCAGCAAGACTCTAATACCAAGTTTAGCAGGCACTACCTAAACACCCCAGTTCTCCTCAGCCTCGTTGGAATGAAATGTAAAATATCTGAGTTACTTTAATACCAACCAGTCACCACAAGATTAGAAGTTTTCCAAATCAGTCTAAGTATGGTGGTGCCTCTCCAGTTAATTGTTTGGAAATTCTCTGGACCCCTTATTTTATCTTCACTCCAGTGTCTTTATTGATCCAGTGACTTTTCCAGACATACTGTAATATGAATGACCTCAGCTGAGCCTGAGTGTTCAGAAATTTTTGCCAAAGTAGTAAAGTTCACTCCCTGGGCTATCAACAGTATTTCCAGGTCTCCTTAATGTATTACTCTGTATTGGGCAAGAAATAATGTTCACATATTTAGTATAAAGGAAAATTAATTAATGTGAATATTAAAAAGGGTTAGTTAAGAATATTTGTGTAAAGAGACTTAAGAGATAAACTCTAAATATCTGCAGGGCTAGCCACAATGTGTAAAATAAGAGGGAGAGAGATGCAGAGACAGACAAGAGAGAGACGGAGAGAAAAAAGAGAGGAAACGGGGGCTACCTGCTATTGAGGCAGCCTGGGGGTGGGCGGGAGGGGGTGGGGTACATTGGGGGGTGGAAATGAGGCACTGGTGGAGGGATGGGTGATAGAATACTGTATTACCAAGAACCAATTGTGAACACCTTTGAAATTGTATGTCTCACGGTGGTATAATAAAAATTTTTTAAAAAGAACATTTGTGTAATAATGAAATACATATTGTTATTGATGTTTTCATTTCATTCTCTTTCTAATTCTAGATTTTTTTGTAATCCTTAAATGTTGTATTAGAGCACAAATATGTGAGCAAGACCATTAGATTTGCATTAGGATCAAAGCAGAATACTCTGAAGTGTATATACATTTTTAGAATATTTTCTGTAATTGTGATTTTAACTTTCTTGTAATTCCCAAATCTGAATCCATAGTCTAGGTATTTCTTTCATTTCTAGTCATTCTAAGGAATGGGATCTGTTGTGTTGTAACTGAAAAACAATAGTCTAGAAAAGAATAGTACTAGAGATTATTCTAGTACTTGAAAAAATGTTCGGAAAAGGAATAATTTGCAAATAATTTTGAGTACTATTTGGATAATTGGAGACATGGTTTTTAACGTTTATTTTACTTGACTTTTCTGAATATTGAATATCCTTATTTTTATGAAAAATTAATGGCTAATATGATAATTGTCCTTTCACTACAGATATGGAGCATATAGCCCCTAAACTTACTAAATTCAGTTTATATGCAGCTCTCACCTTCAATATGTTATATAGGTAATTTTTGTACTGTTTCCTGCAGGTGTTTCAATTGAAAGAAGACTGATTCTCTGATCATTTATTTCTACCACAGGGAGTCTTCAATTCTAAATGCTAATATTGATTTCATTTTAGAAGGAAATCTGGTAAACGTTAGAAATTTGGGGGATGATTTTTACTTCTATTGAGAGAAAACAACACCAGGAGCAGAGTGAAAGCTAAAGGGATAAATGCATACTTGGCATACAGGAGACCAGGTTCCATCCCCAGCCCCATATAGGCCAAGTGCCAGGAGAAACTCAGAAGCCTTGCAGGAAGAGAGGTGGGTAGGGTGAGGGAGAAGGGGAGGGAGAGATAGAGGAAGGGAGGGTAGAGGAAGAGCATAAAGGTAGTAAGAAGGAAAATAAAAAACAAAAAAGATGGGAAGGAAGGAAGGTGGGGATGGGGGAAAATAAGATAAAGCAGAGAACACCAACCATTTTACCATTTTAAAGCTTTTTTCGGCATGAATATTTGTTGATTTTTCTCAAGCATAAGAACAAAATTATTTTATGGTAGAATTTGTGTATTTATGAGAGAATATCTGGTATTTCTTATATATTAATAAAATCCATATGCCCTTTTACATATAATGTGAGTCCTTAAGAATCAGAAGAGATGGGTCAGAGAGATAGTTCAGGGATTAAGGTGACTGCCTTACATGGAGCCAACCCTGTTTTGATCTGTGGGGCCTGAGAATTCCAGAAGTGATTCCTGAATAAAAAAACCAGAGTAAGCACCAACCACTACTGGCTGTGGCCCAAAAACCAAAAGAGAAAAAGAAAAAAGAATTAGAAGTAGAATATAAGATAATTCCCAGAAAAGGAAGCGGAGTGGAAGGAGGGTTTTAGGTTTCATTGTAATTTATTTGTTTTTAAGATGAAGATGACTTCAGCATTTTAAGAACTGATACGAAAAGGCTGGAGGGATAGTACAGGGCAAAAGGTGCTCACCTCACACTTGGACAAACCCAGTTTGATGATCGGCACCATATGTGTCCCCTTGAGCATGCCAGGAGTGATCCCTAAGCACATAGCCAGGACTAAGCCAGGAATAAGCACTGCCAGGTCTGACCCAGCCCCCAAGCCCTTCCCACCCACCCACCCACCCACCATCACCAACACCACCAAAACAAAATGAAAATGACCGGGAAGAGTCAGTAGAGAGAAAAGATTTAGGTGGGAAATAATTGTAAGAACCAAGTCCCAGAAGATGTGGGGGTGGTGAAAGAACCTTCTTCCATTGTAACAGAAGTTATAGAAAACAGAATATGGTTATAGATTCAGATGTATTTTTTACTTTGGCAAGAAAGGATGTTTCATGGTTTCTATTTTTTTTTTTTTGTGAAGTTGGAAGCAGACTCATTTGTTCACTAAGAGGAATTTCAGAGCTTTAAGAGAATGAAGAAGTCACTTCCATGGGGATAGGATACTAGACGGAGGAGTCAGAGGGACCTGCTAAGAAATGTGAAGCGCTGCATCTACTCCAGCAGTTTTGGCAACCTGAATGCAGGCATCAGATAGAACCGGTCATAGTCAGGGTTTTGCCTGCTATTAAGGTGACGAGACCATATTTATTCCACTTCCTCGGGTCACATTAGATGTACCTCTAGAAGCTTGAAAGCTCATGTGGTTATGACTATGGCATTAGATAGTACATATATATACACATGTATCTTGTGTGGAAAATAGTGGAAAATTCTGTTAGTGGAAAATATTGATAAGAAAGTGAATGAAGTTACAAAGAATAGAATAGAATTTACATTTAGACAGGACTCTAGTTCTGTCCCTGGTGTACCACATATGGTCCCCAAACACTATCAGGAATACAGAGCCAGGAGCAATCCCTGAGCACTGGATGGGTGTGACTCAAACCTTTCCCCTGCCAAAAAAAAAAATATATATATATAAAAACATATATATGTAGATTAAATAAGGAAGTAACTAGATGTGCTCATAGAAAATGGCAACTAGAGTTTCCCATGGAGTCAAAGAACTGATAGGCTGAAATAGTTGACTAAGAATCTAAAAAGAGGGACCGGAGCCATAGCCCAGCAGGTAGGGCGTCTGCCTTGCACTGCCAGCCCATGCCGGCACTGGGTTCGATCCCCGGCATCCCATATGGTCCCCCAAGCACGCCAGGAGTAATTCTGTAATTCCTGAGTGCAGAGCCAGGAAAAACCCTGAGCATCACTGGGTGTGACCCAAAAAAGCAAAAAAAAAAAAAAAAAAAATCTAAAATGATAAATGATGTGGTCATAATAAAAAAATAATTTTTTTGAGAATGGTTTTAGCAGTTGAATGAATCAAGGTGGTTAAAGTTTCCTCCACGTTGGCACTCTCAACTGAAGTGGAAACCAAGGAAGCCTAGGCCAGTGTGGTCGGTTCCGATAGCATCTCCAATTATAGCAGAACTTGGGTTGAAGAAAAGAAGGAACCAAATGCTAATATCTCTGATCAGTGAATCCCAGCAGTGGGAAGGGACGGAGAAGACAAGACAAGCCCCTGACCCTCTATCCCAATTCTCTAGCTCTTTCCTTATTGGTTCATCAGAGTTTCTGTATAATTTGGATGTGAGTATATTAGTGGGTATATGCATAGGAAATATCTTCTCATGTATGTCTGGCTTTTGATTTACTTACCTTATGGGTCATTTTTGATAACCCATCATTTGTGTCACTTATCTCCCCTATGTTCATTTATTTGCTCGAGCGGGCACCAGTAACATCTCCATAAGTCCTGTCACATGCTAGTGTAGCCCAGGGGCATCTGCTTGCTCCAGGAACATAAACTATTCCATCAGGTCGTGGGAATGAGGTCTGTAATTTTTACTGGTATCTGGCATATCAAATACGGCACGGGTAGCTTGCCAGGCTCTGCCGTGCAGGTGGGATACTCTTGTAGTTGTCTCTCATCTCGTGCATTTATTGATGAACTTGGCGGCTGCTTTGCGGCCACGTGAGCTGGGTTTGTGATCAGCTCTCCTGCTGGGTGGAGCTCTGACGAGCTGGGGAGTCTAGAAATGGAAAATGGTGGCCCTCATGGTGTGGGGGTTCCTCTGGCTTCATAGCTTTAGGTAATATCCCTGTTCCCCACCTACTTTTGCAAGGGGTAAGGGA
Source organism: Cryptotis parvus (assembly GCA_021461705.1). Classification (NCBI taxonomy): domain Eukaryota; kingdom Metazoa; phylum Chordata; class Mammalia; order Eulipotyphla; family Soricidae; genus Cryptotis; species Cryptotis parvus. The sequence goes on from JAJIBD010026364.1 coordinate 9,108, forward strand.
ACCTGTTCTACCACAACGGAAGACAAAAGACCTTGCTCCCTGACCCCCCAGACAGTGATGGAAGAATTCTCACACAAGCCCGGGGCATCAGGGGGGCACTCACTCTGCGGGTAGGGGGATGGGCTTGACCCTGATGCACGACTCCAGCTCCGTGATGAGCTTCAATTCCCACTCCCGCCGCTGGAACTGCCAGGTGCCCAGTCTGTAATAACCTACCCCATACTAACCCAATAAGAAAAGTTGTTTACCGTAAAAAGCAGCCCTATACCTCTACATTTAGAGAAGGCCAGGAGTTCATAGTTTTAATTTGATCTAATTTATGATTTTTTCTTCTTTGAACTTTGTTACAGCCTATTGGAGATAATTATCTATCATAGGTCGTGAAAACATCTAAGTACTCTGTAGAGTACTTAGTCCAATAGAACTTTTCATGAAATCCATGTGTGTGTATATATGTACTATCTAATGCCATAGCCATAACCACATGAGCTTTCAAGCTTCTAGAGGTATATCTAATGTGACTTGAGGAAGCAAGTTTTACTTTTCATTTAATTTCAGTAAATTTACATTGTCATATGTGCCTGTCTACTGTGCAACTGGCAGTTTTGTTACCTACACTCTAAATCTTACCTTAAAGATTACTTCTGTGAAACCCTGAGAGATGGTTTTTGTTTATGGAGAAGACTAAAATTTTATTTACTTTCCAGTATAAATACCTAATTGGTGTAGACCATTTACTACATAATTATCTTTTCCATATTGCTCTGTCACTTTATTATTAAGTTTCAGCATATACTCAAGTCTGTGTCAGGGTTCTTTTCTCCTTTCAGTTTTCTAGTTTTGAGTCAGTACCACCCTGTCGTCATTACAGTAGTTTTTTTTGATGTTTTTTATTAATATTTTATTATACCACCATGAGATATACAATTACAAAGTTGTTCATGTTTGGAGGTTTCGGTCACATAGTGTTCCAGCACCCCACTCTCCACCAGTGCCCATTTCCCACCACCAGTGTCCCCAATTCCCTCCCCCTCCCATAGCCTGCCTAAATGACAGGTTCTTTATCTCTTTTCTCTCTCCCTCTCTCTCTTTCCCTTCTCTAACACATTGTGGGTTGCACTACATACACTTAGAGGCCATCATGTGCATTATTTTGCCTATATTTAATACTCAGTTCTAGGTTGGTATTAGCCCTTTCAACATTTATTCTCACATGTTCCCTTCTCTGTCTTACCTAACCTCTGACTCCCACATGTTTGCAGTAATTTCCACTTTTGGCAAGACCTTTTGATCCACGTTTCACCTGACATTGGATTTTGGTATCATAATACGTATATATGTATTTATGTCACGCAAATAAATGCAGTCATTCTATATCTCTATTCACCTAACATTGGATTTTGGTATCATAATATGTAAATATGTATGTCATGCAAATAAATACAGTCATTCTATATCTCTAATTACAGTAGTTTTATGGTTAGTTTTGATACACAGTAGAAAAAGTTGCTTCATCTCACACCACAGACACTGGCACATATCCAAAAGAGCAAGAACAACAAGTGCTGGTGTGGATGCGGGAAAAAGGGACTCTCATCCACTGTTGGTGGGAATGTCGCCTGGTACAGCCTTTTTGGAAAACTATATGGACATTCCTCCAAATACTAGAAATTGAATTCCCATTTGACTCAGTCATACCTCTCCTGCACCCTGGGAAGCCAAAAACATGCAGCAGAAACACCATCCCTACTTTATGTTCATAGCAATATTATTCACAGTAGCCAGAATCTGGAAACAACCAGAGTGCCTGAGAATCGATGACTGGATAAAGAAACTTTGGTACATCTACACAATGGAATACTATGCAGCTGTTAGGAAAAATGAAGTTATGAAATTTGCCTATAAATGGATGGACATGGAGAGAATCATGTTGAGTGAAATTGGTAAAAGGAGAGAGACAGATATAGAATAGATATAGAATGACTGCATTTATTTGCATGACATAAATATATATATATATTTATATATATTATACATATATATACTTTATGATACCAATATCCAAGGTCAGGTGAAAAGTGGATCAGGAGGCCTTGTCAAAGGTTGAAATTACCACAAATGTGTGGGAGCAGAGGTTAGGTAAGACAGAGAGAGTGTGCCAATAATTGTCAAAAGTGCTATTATCACATAGAACTAAGCATTAAATGCAGTCAAAAAAGATACACATGATAACCTCTCCTACACAATCCACAATGTGTAGAAGGAAGAGAGAAAGAGAGAGAGAGAGAGAGAGAGAGAGAGAGTAAGAGAGAAAAGAGATAAAGAGCCTGCCATCGAGACAGGCTAGGGAGGGGGAGGGAATCAGAGACATTGGTGGTGGGAAATGGGCACTGGTGCAGGGATGGGTGCTGGAACACTGTATGGCCGAAACCCAAACATGAACATTTTTGTAATTTTTTATCTCATTCTGGTATAATAAAATATATTAAAAATAAAAGTTGCTTATATGTATAAGTTAAGAATGAAAGTTAGGATGAGATTGAATGTTAAAAAAGAAAAGAAAGGTAAAAGTAGCCTAATTTCATACTTATTTTTCTTAGCAATTCTTGACTCTTAGAATTTCCATTTAAATTTTATAACTGATAATTTCTACAAAATCATGTTGGATCTTTTATAAATTGAAACAATTTATAAATAATAATCTGATGAGTCTACGAATGGTAGAGACTCTCAGACATGGGGCAGAGCTGCTACTGGCTCTCCCTGTGCTCAGCTGCTCACGAGGCGCCCGGGAGGGATGGCGGGTTCTAGCCCTGGCCCACTAACCCAGCAGAGCCTCTCCAACAAGCCAGACGACCCCCACTCCATGAGGGGCCTCCATTTTCCACATCCGGACTTCCCCCTGCGTCAGAACTCCACCCAGCAAACCAGTCTATGACAGCCCGGCTTGTGCGGCCGCTTGCAGCCGCATGGTTCATCAATAAATGCTGGATTTAGTGATGACTACAAGAGTATCCTACCCTCACGGCAGAGCCTGGCAAGCTACCTGTGTCGTATTTGATATGCCAGATACCAGTAACAATTATAGACCTCATTCCCATGACCTGATGGAATGGTTTGGGACTCTTTATGTTCCTGGAGCAAGCAGGTGCCCTTGGGCTCTACTTGCATGAGAACAGGACATATGAAGCTGTTACTGGTGCCCGCTCGAGCAAATCGATGATGAACGGGAAGACAGTGATACAGTGAATCTGATGAGTGCAAATGTTTGTAATATTGATTCTTCCAATCTATGAATTTAGTGTATTTCTATATACCTTTAATGTTTAAAAAATTTTTTCTATTTTTGTACTTATATATTTGGCATATCTTTCATTTTTGTCTTTGAGCCATATCCAGCGCTACTCAGGGTTTTGCTCCTGGCTCTATATTCAAGGATCACTTCTGGTGATGCCCAGGGGACCATATGCATTGCATGGAATTAAAGTGAAGTCAGCTTCATGCAAAGCAAACACCTTTACACTATCTCTGGCCCCAGATCTAGCATAACATCTATTGACTTTTCTTAGCTCTTGATATGTCTATGGTCTTCAGTACATTGTTTTATAGAAGTTGTAATAAGATGATCACAATTTCAAAAAACAATCTTATTTTAAGTATGAGGTTTGCATTAGATTTTGTTGTAGGTATTTTTTAATTAAGGCACTTTTAACCTACTCCTAACTAATTGTGTTTTTAAGAATTTTAAAGAATAGTTAAATGTGCTATTTGTATATCTTTTAAGATGACCAAAAATTTTTTTATTTTACTCTTTGACTTTCAAATATACTCATACTTGCATTTCTTGGGTAGGGGGATTCCCACTTGGTTTTATTTTTTTTTTTTATTTCCTTTTATTTTTTATTTATTTTGTTTTGCTTTTTGGGTCACACCCAGCGACACTCAGGGGTTACTCCTAGCTCTTCACTCAGGAATTACTCCTGGTGGTGCTCAGGGACCATATGGGATGTTGAGGATCGAACACGGGTGGGCCACGTGCAAGACAAACACCCTACCCGCTGTGCTATTGCTCTGCCCCCTCCACTTGGTTATAAGACACAATTCTTTTAATGTTGCTTGATTTAGTTTGCAAATATTTGTATTAGACATTTTCATGCATATTTATAATAGAAATTGGATTATAATTTTTATTATTATAGCTTCAGTTTTTAGATATCAGACATATGTTATAGTTAGGGTATAATTATATATGGTTATATATATGTGTATATATAACTAAATATAGTTATATATGTGTATATATAGCTAAATATATAGTTATGTATATAGATATATATATGTACACACACATATATATATATATATAAAATGTGCTCCTCGGAGTTGTTCAAAGATTGAGCAAATAAACAAGCATCAGACTGGTGCCAACAATTAAGGAGAAATATATTAATGCCATATATACCTTCTGTACTGTGGTAGAGACTAAGCTAAGCTGAACAATGCTTCAACATAGTTTAAAAACTGAATGAAGACAAACAAGGACAATTATACAGGTTTAAGTTTGCATATCCCTGTTGAAACCCCTTTGATAAGTGAAGTCTGTGTCTAATAACCCTGGACTCATCTGGACCGTGTGGGGTGTTTCTATTGTTAGTTTTTTTTCTCTTGTGTTTTTGTCATCTTTTCATATGCACATGCTTATGCATATATGTAAAATATAGACCTGGATGTATATAGATTTTTTTTTTAATTAGGAACTGGTCTTGGCTCACATGAAAAAACAAAACAAAATGAAGCATCTAGGGATAACTTAAGACTCTTGTGAGATGGCTTTTTTTTCCAGCGAGGTTTATTTATTTCTGCTCTAGGCAGGCGTCTGGCTTAAGGCAACTAGCAATTTCTGATCACATTGATCCAGGTAAGAATTGAGTTGTTTCCAAGCTGGACTTCAGTTGATGGAAGGACAGCCTGTTTCAGCATGCTGGTGGGAATATGGGTCTTTCCCACCTTCCCCACATACTCACTGTGCTTATAAGGGCCCCCTGAATATTCACACTCAGCTGTGGCAGCAGAAATGACAGCTCCACACATTACGCTCAGACCCTGCTTTCCCTCTTCTGCTGGTGGTTGGTTCTACAACCATTTTCCCCCCATTTTTTGATGCCTACACATCAATATATATATATATATATATATATATATATATATATATATATATATATATAATGTATATTCCACACTGAATGTGGAACTGATAAGAGCAAGGAACCTTTTTTTTTTTTTTTTTTTGGATGGGGGTTGTCACACCTGGCAATGCTTAGTGGTTACTCCGGGCTCTGCACTCAGGATTTACTCCTGGCAATGCTCAGGGGGCCATATGAGATGCTGGGGATAGAATCCAGGTTGGCTGCATGCAAGGCAAATGCCCTCTCTGCTGTGCTATCTCTCTGGCCATGAGCAGGGACTTTGAAGATTAGGGCCTGGGGAATTGGGAGAAATATTGGGAATTGACTGAGAGAGGGAGCCCACCTTTGCCACCTCCAGGCACAGATGTTTTCTCTTTGAAATAATTGTGAGGAAAACAGTCCTGGGGCTGTTACATTTTAGTTAAAAGTTAACTGTGGAATATAGAAGGACAGAATGAGAATAGGCCGTATTGAACAATGGTAAACCCTTGGCACTGGAATATAAAAATAAGTACCAAATCATTGTGGGAAGGAGGGAGAGATGACAGATAGTGGTAGAGGTTCAAGGGGACTTTGGTGACATTTGGGTGTAGAACTTTTAGATTGGTACTGGAAACTATAATACTATGTAACTCTATAAACTATAATAGATTAATATGATTGATTTAAAAATAAAATAACAGAATTTCATCTAGTTCTCTCCCTCTCTATCACACACACACACACACACAAACACACACACAGACATGAGTTAAAGAAGTATTTCCCAAAATGGGCCATACCCCAATACCCCAAGCCCACCCCACCTGAACTGCAAGCCCACACTGCCCTGGACCAATGAGGGGTAGATTTCCAGGGATGGCAGGCCAGTAATGTTGGGCACCTCTAAGATAAAGAACACATGTTGAGAAGAAGCCGTGGACCAGTGTGAGTGTTATAGGTTGGAAGCCTTACCTTTTCCTTTAGGATGAGGTGGGTTGAACCAGATGACATCCAGGTTTCCATGCAATTTGAAAATCTAGGATTCTATTAAATCATCTGGGATTTTATTAAGGTTAATTTAGAAGTTTAATTAGAATTTTAAGTTTCTCTTATGAAGATAAGGAGGCTTATCATAAAGAAAACTTCCAGGTTTTAATTTGAGTGTAACTCCCCGTTGTAAAACACTTTCTTTTCATAGTGCCCAATGAAACTTTAAAATTGTAAGGCCAAGGAGAGCTAGTTGCAATATTATCTGCTAAGAATTTGCTTTTTTGTGGATTATTTTAGAGTTTGTATTTATAGTATCAGCCACCAGCCACGCTGACTCAATCTGGTACTATATTGTGATTTTAGTATTTTTTACATATAAAAATGTTTGTTACGTTTTGCCCTTGAATTTTAAATGCCCCTATCTGGCTAACCTCTCCTGGATTTTCGTGCTTGTTCGCTTTTGCCCTACCTCGTCCCTGACTCCATTTCCCAATTCTCTCTTCATGCCAACCTTTCACGGTATTTTAGGAACTTCTCTTTCTGGGGGTATGCTTCCTCACATTCTCTGAAGTTTTCTCTCAGCCAGTGTCTCTACCTGAATCTTGGTTCTTCTGAAAGGATCTTGCTTACCCTTCAGCGTTTTCTCAAGCTAAAGATTCTCCAGCGTTTGCCCATCTCAAGCTCAAGATTCTTCAGCCTTGTGTCAAACCTCCAGCATCACTGAGTCCAGGGCAAATTCCAAGCTTACTAGCCTGATTATTTTCCTGGATTAGTTCCATAGTCTCTCCCTCACACACATTCTCTGTATTCCCACTAGTCTATAACCACCTCACTGGTGCACTCACCTGCATGCCATTGAATACTCCGGGAGAGAAATCACACAGTTGCTTTATAGTAAGTCAGGTCTTACTTCAAATGGATGACCTCAAATTTCCAAAAAAACATGCAGACCCTCCCATACCATGCATACCTCTAGCAAATTCACTTTGCCATGCCCCAAGAGCAAGATTTCCGACCTTTATCTCTCCTGCCTTCCCAACTCTCACCTCAGGTATAAACAAGAGAGTGTCATCTCTCCCAATCAGGCACTAAGGCAGGAGCTTCTGGCATCTTTGCTCAGGTATTTTGCCCCTGTTGTCCTGGGGAAAGTGCACCATATTTCTCCAACACCAACCCCCCCCATTTTGTGCCCTGGATCCTAAGTAACTTTGTACTCTAGAATGTGTCTGCAGTAATTTCCTTTCCTCTGACCTCATTATGACTCCCTTCCTTGGGATCCTTGGCCTTTCTCTGCCAACACTTTTATTCCCCTCTGTATTGGGATACTTTCCCCTCAGAGATAATATGCCTTCATAGATAGGTACAAGTAAGTGACTTGAGTACTTAAAAAGATATGTAGGCACACTTAAAATGCAAATTCAAGCTCCCCTGAGATATCATTTTTTAACCTTTCATATTAGCAAATACATGAAAGTTCAAACTCATATCTAGGATTGGGTAGAGTAAGAAGGGTAAGAGTAATAATATCACTCTGTGCTGTTGGGGGAAAACAGGTGCTCTCCAAGATCATTTGCTGTGCATAGAAAAACAGTCCATCGCTTGCCCTTTGCTCTAGTAACCCTAATTCCTGAGTTTATACTATGCATTTTAGACCTACAAGGGTAAAATATCTCCAGAGCTGCATGTCTGTGACCTCTTCCTGAGTGGTTCAATACAATTTAGGATCTTTACATATTTATTTTTTATGCCAGTAACTCAAAAGTTGAAACTGCAACCGAAAGATTGCTGTGCAGTGCATATAGCCCGTGTGATAGTTTAGTGGTGTCTCAAACAGAAGGCAGCCCAAATACAGCAGATTTTTCCCCAACCACCCTTCCTCTCAGCTAGCCTTTTGGATGCAATGAATGATTCCACTTCTCTCTTGGTTTCTCAAGTAAAAAACAAAGATTAATAATATATGTTATTTTACTTAGTCCTGAAATGTTTGCCTCTGTTTTTCCCCCTTGGTTTAATTTCTTTTTAAACTTATCTCAAAAAATACTGACTTTGCTTCTCAGGCTCTGATTTCTATTTTAAACTTTCCCTATAGGCTTGACACAAGTTATTTTCAGACCCAGAGTTTGGTTCTTTATGACCATGGTCTTTGCTAGTCCTGTCTCCCTACCCTGACTGCTTCCAGGCACTTCTCCCCAGTTCTACCTATGACTTTTCTTCCTCGGGCTATCTTGTTTCACATGTTTGGATGAAAATAACCAGACTCCTAAGAGACTGATAAGGAAAATTAAGACTGTCAGTGTATTAACTTAGGACATAACTGCTAGATGAATGGGAAAGCTTCTGTAGCTATAAACTACTAATATTTAGATAGCTCAATAATCTCAAAGATTATTGAGAGATAATGTTTAATGAGAATATTATCTGTTGAACCTAAAAGCACAATGAGTAGTTTGATGATTTTTCAAGGCAGCATCTAACCTGTTGTAGCCAACACCTTCATGCTTATTACTGCCATGACTAAGTGACTTCATCATCTGATCCAGAGCATGCATCCAGTGCATCCACTGCATTTGTGAGTGCAGTTCATCTTTGTACTCACCATTAGATCAATGCTTAGAGCAGGGATGAATACTTGCAGACTTCTCTGTCCTGGGCTGTGCTGGTGTGGGCAGTGCCAAAATCTGCTCTCTCATTTCTGTTTCCCTCTGGGCTCTGCTAGTTCTCTGTATTGTTGGCACATTCTGAATGAGTAAATGTCACATTCTTTTGAAACCAGAGTTGCCCTGTTTCACCTTGGGGTTAAAGAGTGGTCTATTTAGGTAGCATTTGGGCACATTTCATCTCAGATATTTGAAATTGATTTCACCAGTTTATTCATATGGTTCATTTTGTGTCACCTCTGTGTACTATCACCAAGCTATTCATTGGCCTGATTTTGCATCCTATAGCTAGAAAAACAGATTAGCTATTCATGCCTGTGGTCCACCACGTGGTAACCTTTCTATAACTCTTTAGAATATATAGATATTAGAATATGAAAGATAGTATGTTTCTAAAATTAGAAATAATGCATTTCTAAAATGGCAATCTATTTCTAAAACCTGATCTTGAAGAATACAGCTTTACTACCAAAATAATATACCACAAAATTTGAGGACAATGTGAATCTATTCTATTCTAGTTAACTATTTTTGATAGGTAAAACTGGAATAAAAAGAATGGGCAAGATAATGAGCTAAATGTGGATATTTTGTAAGCTTGATAAGAGTAATTTAGTAGACACAGATGAAGACTACTAATTTACAAAAGATTTGCAGTTGCATTGTTTTTGCAACAATTATAATTGAGTTCTAATTATAATTACTATTATGATTAGACTAATGGGATGTTTTTTAATTATGAGGGAAAATTATTCAAGACCTACTCTTATCCTTCATGTGTAAAAGAATCTGAGTGGTAATGTATCGCCACCTACATGAACCAGTTCCCAAAGAGTATGATCAGTCGGTGGGAAAAAGAGATAATTATTCAGATCACCCTCTGCTTACCAACTGCCTTCTAAGGAAGAGTGTACCTTGAAGAAGGAACTGCCTTGTTAAATAGCTGGGAACGCTTCTCAAAGTTCCTTGGGAGACCAAATGTAAATGAGTACACTTATAATTTTCTTCTGGCCACAGAGCACAAGGACTATACATGTTTCATTATCCACCACGTGGCTGGTTCTCATTAAGGATGCATTTACTAAAGAGTATGAATAATGCTATGATGTATTCCAGAACTTTAATTTATTATTTTTTGGTATATCAAATTACCCCACAAGTTTAATGACTTAAAAAAATTGGTTATCTTCCACTTCCTGGAAGCCAGAGACTTTGGTGAAGCTTGGCTAGTTCTTCTGGTCCTGCACTTCTCATTGGAATGGCATCATGTTAAGCCTCAACACTGAAGAATTCCCTTACCAACTTCATCTGAGATTGCTGGCAGGACCCAGGTCCTCATAGACTGTGGAACGGAAGCTTCAACTCATCTCCTTGCTTGTTGCCTCTCCCAGTGTATGTCACAACACGCCTGTCATGTTGTGAGATATGGCTCCCTCTCTATCAGATAGACGATTTGAGAGGAAGGAGGAAGTGAGAGGAAGAAGTGAGAGGTGAGAGGAAAAGTGTGTTAAATTAGGAGTCATAGCCTTTTGTAACTGTGGAGAGATATCCCATTATTCTGACCATACTCTGGTGTTTCAAAGCAATTCTTGGTTTAGTTTTTTAACAACACACTTAAACCTTTTAAATTAAAAGATGGTATTCTGAAAAAAAAACTACTAATATTTAGATAGCTTCTGTGAAAAAAAATGCAAATAATGTCCATATTTGTTAAGAACATCATTACTTCTTTTTCCTGAAGTAAAAAGAAAATCTAAAGGTTAGCACCTGCATTGTTTAAAAGTATTTCCAGACTATCACATTGTAATAAATAATGACCTTCTGAGAATTCAGAGACCCAAATGCAAGGGGAGTGTATTGCAGCAGGCTTAATCAATGTTTAGCTATGATGGAATGTAAAATCGAAAAGCCAAGGATAGAAATCAAATTGCCTTTCTGCAGAAAGATCCTCAACAATTGAAAAACTGCTCTATAAAACTAAAGAACAGCTTGATGATTTAGAAAATAGAAACTGCAGAAATATTCTGTGGTTCCTAGTTGTGTCGCCACTGCTTATTAGCTTGTCTGTTTGAGAGTAAAGAGGAAGGGCAACAAAAAGAAATTCAAATTAGTGAATTTTGCTCTGGCCCTGAGCCACACTGGTTTAGGACTATTAACTCTAAGTCTATCCTGGACTAAAAATAAATCTTCTGACCTTTTCTTTTCAAGTAACTTTTCTTCCTCAGATCCAAACCAGATATAAATGTAAGTAATTTGTATCCAGACATCTTTAATGAATGGAGTTTGGTATTATGATATAGAAAAATTATTGATCACATCCATAGCAGTATTTATTATTTTAAAATAATATAAGTTAGTCACCTCAGTAGCATGTATAACTCCCAGAATGTTAATTTGAGATGTATAGAACAGGAGATCAATGACAGACTGGCAACACTACAGCAAAAGCCACTTGCCCTATGACCAGGAAATGTCTTAGCCTAGCAATAGATTATTCTAATGTGCCAAGCCAATAAAATTCATTCTATTAGGATTTTTCATTGGATTTATTTGAGTTAAAAATTCTAAGAATGAGCATGGCAGCAGCCATAAGATTCCCTTTGTACTTGAAACCCATTTCATGGAAGCAAAACGCTTACCCCTTCAGGAAGAATGCTTAGACCTATTAGTGAAATTGGAAAGGTCATGAACTTTGCAGTTAGACATCTGTCTCTGCCTGGACCCTGGACTCATGACCCTGAGTAAGTTACCTAAATTTGAAGAAAACTCCAGGCCCTATATAGAAATTGGAGAAGTTATAGTGATGACGATCATCGTCATAGCTAACATTTGCTAAGAGCTTATTATGTTCAAGAACTGTGTTATTCCTCATAGCAACCCAATGAGGAGGTAAATTCAGTTCTTATCACATATATGTGTGCTCTATCCACCATCCATCTTCCCCTTCCACATTCTCTACCTGTCTGCACCCTGTCTGTGCGGTGAGCACACATACATGCACACACAGAGACAGAGTGAGACACACATACACACATTCAACTCGTCCATTAGTATTTATCTGCAGCATTTTCAGAGTTGCCTGACCCTATTTCACAATTTTAGCTTTTGGCTAGATTCTCACTCTTCTTGTAGTATCACTGTCTTCCCGTTCATCATTGATTTGCTTGGGCGGGCACCAGTAACATCTCCATATGTCCTGTCTCATGCAAGTAGAGCCCAAGGGCACCTGCTTGCTCCAGGAACATAAAGAGCCTCAAACCATTCCATCAGGTCTTGGGAATGAGGTCTATAATTGTTACTGGTATTCGTCATATCAAATACGACACCAGTAGCTTGTCAGGCTCTGCCGTGCAGGTAGCATACTCTTGTAGTCATCACTAAATCCAGCATTTATTGATGAACCACACAGCCACTAGCAGCCCCGTGAGCTGGGCTGTGACTTATTTGTGGAAGCTTACAGTCTCATACATTATTGGGAGCAGTTTTTGTTTCCTGTACTACCTGGTTCTTTTTTGCTTCATATTCTAAATGCTTTTCTCCTTCCATTTCTGATAGTTATCTTTATACTGTCATCTTTGAGGGTAACTAACTTTGAATTCATGTTTGAAGTATGTGTGTGAGTATGTGTGTGTGTGCACGCGTGCAGGTGTCTGTGTGTGCATGTGCACATGTGTATGATGCACGAACAGAATACAGACTGTTAATACCTTGAATTTATTAATAAGTTCAGTAGTTTTTTGGTGCACCAACCAGCAGTGATTAGTGAAAACAACCACATCTTCAAGGGAATATGTCAGTTTCTTATATCTCCTATTTACTACCCATATCTGCAACTATTTTTACTTGAATCAAGATTCTTTGTTTTTCTAATATGTAGTTAACAATCTGAATGATGTGTTCTTTATGGTAGCACAATAATCCTGTCCATTACATCACTTAATTTATGGGAGTGTTAACACCAAAATCGATAAACATTATTTCTGAAATGTCAAGAGTGTTAATGGTGTGATTAAGAAAAAAAAAAGATTCTAAAATCTCACTTCACATATCCCTTTGATATACTGTTGTTGAGGTGCACCTACCCAACGCAGCGATATTGAATCCTTAAATCATTAAGACTCCTTCAACTTTAAAAATGTGTGTCGGAAGTTATTTTTAGCCACACCGAATCTTTTGTGCCATATTGTGGAATTCTGTTAGCAGAGAGAGGGAGAGACTCCACGTCTCAGAGAAGATTGTCTCAGGTTGTTTTGAGACCTATCAACAGTTGCTAAGAAACCATCGCTAATGCTTCTGGGAAATTCTGTAATAATTCACTCAGAAATTGGGAGAAATTTTTATAGAGCAAAGACTCCTTAGACAAGGAAAGCATATGAAGGATGATATTAGGGGAACAGTTTTAACTGGGAAAAAGTATTTTAAAGTTTCCTAGAAGATTGAGTTTAAATGGGGTTTCTTAGCTCCATATAATCGCCTCTTACAGAATCCTGGAAGCTTTCATTTACATCTGATTTTAGAACAAGAAGCATTTTAAAATCTGGTCACATTTCAGTTTATTTTCCATGATTGATGCTTTAAAATGGAGATTAGCACTTCTTTTCACACAGAGAATTAATTAGCATGCTGGGATGCTGCTTTCGCTGATTCCCATCTCTTTCAGAGAAAAGGCTATATTAATAGTAAACATTTAATAGGCACCGACTGTTTACTGGGTTCTCTAGAGACAGAACCTTGGCATGTAATGGTCTTATAACTCAAATAGTCCTCTGTTATTAGTGGGACATTAAAGAGAGTGAAGATGTTTACCAGACTCTTGTGGAGGTTTGTCACTGGGAAGTCAGGTTAGCAGCCCAACACTGATCTGGTCACCAGCTCTGTGAGGACTCTTGGTTATTTCCTTGCAACACCTCCCTCTTCTGTTGGGTATAGTTCCCCTGGTCAGAGAGAAGATTAGCCCCACACGAGTATCACTTTCAGACAAGCTGATTTCAACTAAAATACATCACTTGTATCACTTGTCTTCCTGTTGTCATCGATTTGCTCGAGTCGGCACCAGTAACATCTCCATACGTCCTGTCACACTAGTGTAGCCCAAGGGCATCTGCTCACTCCAGGACATGGAGAGCCTCAAACCACAAACCATTCCTTCAGGTCATGGGAATGAGGTTTATGATTGTTACTGGTTTTTGGCATATCTAATATGACACAAGTATCTTGCCAGGCTCTGCCATGCGGGTCTTAATACTCTCAGTAATTGACTCTCATCTCATGCATTTACTGATGAACTGCAAAGGATAGAGATGAACTTTTCTCTTGGGGGAGCTCTGATGATCTGTGGAGTCCAGATGTTGAAAACAGTGGCCCTCATAGTGTGGGGGTTCCTCTGGCTTCTTGCTAGGCTCTATTGGGATGGCTGACCAACGATAGAACTTGCCTTCCCTCCTGGGCACCTCATGATTAGCTGAGCACAGGGAGAGCCGGAAGCAGCTCTGCACCATGTGTCTGAGTCTCTGAATCAGGCATACCTAGTCTTGAAATAGTCTTTGCTGTAGGGTGGGACTCTGATGAGCAGGGCTTGATAACTGCTTTTCTCTTGGGTGGCAAGGCATTTGCCTTGCAAGCAGATATAGATATATATATATATATATATATATATATATAGATATATATATATAGATATATATATATATATATATATACTTTTCTGGTTAACTCTAAGCTGGGGAAATCATAGCAGTAATTAATATTTTCTTTTTTTTCTCTCATTCACATACATTATATATAGGCATTAATTATGAGCAAGAAGTTAGGATTTGGGGGCGGAGAATAGCCCAGCGGGTAGGGCATTTGCCTTATACGCCACCAGCCCATGCCGGCCCGGGTTCAATCCCTGACCCCATATGGCCCACCGAGCACCGCCAGGAGTAATTCCTGAGTGCAGACCAGGAGAAACCCCTGAGCATTGCCGGGTGTGACCCAAAAAGCAAAAAAAAAAAAAGTTAGGATTAAAGCACAGTTAATACATAATTCTTGTCTTCAAAATTTATATTCTGCTAAGGATGTAGTTCTGCAAACCCAACAACTGCAAAACAGTAAGTTAAGAACAACCATGAAAGTATCTCAGTTGGCAGGGAAGAATTAGAGCTTTTTTTCTGCCAGAGAGAATGAGCAAAGGCCTCATAGAATAATCCTCCACCTAAAAAGGAGGTGGTCATTACTAATGGAAAAGGGAGTAAGAGTGAGTGAGCAATGTGGGCAGAATCCAAGAGGCATGACCAGAGAACTGGTCCCAAGCAGCCTTAGTGCTGGTATCTGGTTGCTGAAGGGGACAGAGATAGGACATAACAGGGGAACAGAGCCCCTATCATAGAATTCTTGTTCTTCCAACATATGCTTCTTGAACTTTTGAAATACTTAAGTCTCTACCCTCCTCCAGACCCCTAGTTAGAAATCTACTACCCTGAGCCAATAATGGTAGGGAGGGAGAAAAAGGAAAAATTAGGAGGACAAATAGATGTCTTGGTGAAGTTCATAGGATTGAGGAAAGACCCAGTCTAAGCTTCCTGCTAACATACCCAGTGTCTTCTCACATTCTCCACCTCTCTGTGACACCCTCTCCACACTCCTTCAGGTAGAAATTGGCTTCTGTTTCCACTGTGTGGAACTCTTTTCCCTCCTGCTGAAGCCATCCTTTCTGCACGAGCCTGGCTAGCCCCCTGACACCTCTCCATTTCTTTCTCTAATTAGGATACAACTGGATACTGTCCAAAGATTTCTTCCTCCTACATAAGTGCAGCATCTTTCAGCAGAGGCCATAGTCTGTTCCGTGTAACATGCATAAGCAGCAGGTGGCCATTGTAAGTAAGATCTAATGTTCATTGACGTGAACTGATCCAGTGCTGGCAGGGTGGGGCACAACACATGTCTCTTTTTTTTGCTTGCCTTGTGTAAAGCAGGCGCTGAGCACAACAATGATTTGCAAAATGCTCAGATGTCAGATGATCCCAGGAACAAGGCTAGTCAGGCACTTGTCTTGGTGTCTGTCCTGCTGGGACTGTCCCAATAGCAGAGAAGCCAACAGTCAAGGCAGCATCAGGTTACTTCACAGGATTCAGGATCCACAGTGTAGACATGGCTCAGAGACATGATGCTTGCAATAAGGTGAGGCAGGCAAAAAACACAGAGACAAATAAATAAGCATGGTCACAGCGGCAAACAGCCTCTCAGTGTCAAATGAGTGACTTAGACTGTGTAATGGCTAGAGCAGAGGTTTGCAAACTACAAAAAGGATCTTACCGCCTCCTTTTCAGAAAAAAAAACTAAAAATCACTTGGTGCTCCCCTTCAAGTCACTTTTCTTAAGAAAACAGACAGAGCACTCCCCAAGTTGCACCCAAAGTCACCAATGCCTCCATGGGTGGTTCCAGCACTGCCCAGTAGGCTGTGGAGCTCATTTGGGAAAGGCTGAGCTAGAGGAATATAGATGAATATATTGAATATATAGAGAAATAAATCATATATAGAGAAATATATCGAATATATAGAGGAATATTAGAATACATAGAATATATTGAATATAAAGAGGAATATATCGAATATATAGAGGACTATTGAATATATAGAGGAATATATTGAATAAATAGAGGAATATATCAAATATATAAAGAATATTAGAATATACTGAATATGTAGAGAAATATATTGAATATATAGAGGAATACAGAGGCAGCACTGGTAGCTGGAGTATACAGCCAGCTAACTCATCGTTGAGTTTTGAATTCCTAACTTTGCATTCCCATCAGAGTAGTCACCAAGGGAATGTTCCGTTTTAGTGAATATGTTAGCAGAGAAGCTTGTATAGGAGTTGCTTAAAGGTCATGCTTGAAGTAGGCCAAATGTGATATCGATCAGTGTGTTTTTTTCCTATGTTAGAGAAACAAACTGTTGGAGAAAATGTCTGTGTTGATTTGACTAGTCCCCCTTCTCCAGTGTTAGAGAAAGATCAGAAGCATTCTGGATGACTCTGTGTGTTTTAGCTGGATCCCCACCTAGCCAGACAAATTGTTAGTTACCACTAACTCCTTAGGACACGTAATTGTATTAAGTGTGCTTTGGTATGTAGGTTAACGTTCCTTGCATAAACAGAGGAAAATTGAGAATTATTAATACTGTACTCAGTAGTAAAGAATTATTAATAAAGAATTGCTAATTATTTATTTTGTAATTATGTCATTTTGTATTAAAAACTGACTTATTAATACCTTTTAAGCTGTCTGGTGTAGTTTTCCCTCTGATATGCAAATCATGCTACAGTTCATGATACCACACGTTCCTGGCTTGAAACAGGAGCTATTTACATACATCACTGTATCACTGTATCACTGTCTTCCCATATATCATAGATTTGCTCGAGCGGGCACCAGTAACATCTCAATACGTCCTGTCACATGCGAGATAGCCCAAAGGCATCATCCCGCTCCAGGAACATAAAGAGCCTCAACCCATTCCATCAGGTCATGAGAATGAGGTCTGTAATTGTTACTGGTATTTTGCATGTCAAATGAGACATGGGTAGCTTGCCAGGCTCTGCCGTTTACATACATAACAAGGAATATAACATAATGGGTAAGAACTTTGGTATGGTATCCTACTGTATCATAGGCTTATACAATGGCTTTCCCAAACTAGTTGTGAAACCCAGACACACTGTTGATTTCTTTGCCTTAGTTTTCTCATCTGTAAAATGGTAATAATTGTAATTATACTTGAAGGAATTATTACATGGATTCAATAGAATAATAAATATAAAGTGTTTAGAGTACATCCTGGCACATACTATGCAATCACACAATCAATATTTGCTAATAATGATCTTTTCTCAAGTTGGTGATAAGGAGCATATTCATTCACCAAATTAAAAGTTAATAACTAGGTGACTAATATAGAACATAAGCTAAATAACATATTACTCTAGAAAGAAATTCACATACATATATATTTTTTTGCCATCAAACAATCATCACTCAGTGGACCATCTGGTTGTGATTCTAGCTGTGTGGAAGTCTGCCACGGGGGAAAAAACAACCCACATGGAGATCGCCCCAGGCTTTGGTAGGTAGAAGATTTTCCTCCAAATTTCAAAAGCACATAAACTGGCTGGTTGCAGAGACATGAGTGGCACTGTACATGCCAGGATAACAATCAGGACATATTGTTCTTTCAGGTTTCAGTGAAAATAAGCAGCATGCTTAAGAAATTTAGTCACACCATCTTCAATACAGTCCTAAGAATAACATCGTAATTGTATGCCATATACTTGATTCTAACAAGCCGTTTGCTTCTGTTAAGCATGCTGGTAGGTTAGACAATCCTGCAAAGACAGGCCATGTAGGGCAGTTTATAAGCAACATTTGTTTACTCTGTGTGGAAATGATGGTGAGAGTAATAGATGCAGACAGAGATAGCAAATGCATTTACAGTGACTAATAGCACCAAACAAACAAGGTTGCAGTGCTATACCACTTTCATCTGCTGAGGGTTTTTTTCTTTTATTTGTTTGTTTGTTTTACCTTGCCCTTTGTTGTTAGACTCAGGTATTAACATGAAGGTTAGATCAGATAAGAATGTATCTAATCCATCCTAAGTAGATGGCAAAAGCAACTTCTGTGGAATATAAAGAACCTTATTACATATTGTCCACATGCCCATGAGTGAAACCAGCAGCTCCCAGTCAGAATGATAAATAACAAAGGTTCGTTCCTTTGCTTAGTTGTACATCACTCTGGTCATATTATCAATCGCCAGCTGAGAAAAGTTCTCCCGAATTTCTCTGGATCCCCCTGAAAAAGATAAATTTTATCATCTCAGTGGCATCATCTTTTGCAATCAATCAGCAATAACCAACAAATGGAGATTTAGTGGTGCTGTGTAGAGGAGCTGTGCTTCACAGCTTGGCTTGGGACAACCTGAAGAGTCTCCTCTCTGTAAAGACAGGACAGTAATACCCAGATTACATAGAAGAATTAATCAATAATAATATGTTAGAGAATAAGATCCCAAGAAGTGCTCTAGGCAGAATAGGGAAGAGTCTCAGATCAGAGTCAAACTGTAAGAAGAGTTTTTTTATGAGAGGACATGGTTTTGGAAGACTTGTTTCTTTTTTTTTAATTTTAATTTTATTTTTATTTTATTTTAACTTTTTGAGTCACACTTGGTGATGCTCAGGGGAAACTACTGGCTCTGCACTCAGAAATACTCCTGGTGGTGCTCAGGGGACCATCTGGGATGCTGGGGATTGAACCTGGGTAGACCACGTACAAGGCAAATGCCCTACCCACTATGCTATAGCTCCGCCACCCAGGAAGACTTTTTCATGGAGAGACAGACACACAGATAGAGAGACACGGCAAAGGCTTAAACTTGTCTTTGAACAGTTGGTATGTGAGAGCCGTATGAGAGCATATTATAGGTAGGGGGGCCAGTACAGAGGTGAGAAAATTCAACATTCCATCAGAAAGTGAGTCAGATTAGCGCTAGTCTCAGACACACTTCAGATATGAGTCCAAGAACATTTGCTCTTGTGTTTGCATCTCCATGCTTGAGTGTAGATGACAGGCTTGTGGTGAGTGCTCAATGAAGATTTCATTCATCTTGTTTAGGCTAGTTTGGTTCGGGCCCTTCCTATAGCCATGGAGGCTGGAAACATAGTTTGAGAGCAGCTTGCAAGAGTGGAATGAACTCAAAGGCCATGTAATTCGAACTTTACCTCCAGATTCCGGTGTTTTGCCCACTGCAGTTCATACCCCCAGGCTCTCGAGTATGTGTGCACTCCTAAATTAGAGGCTTAATTCTATCCATTAGGCCTCGTTCTCAGATCTAGAACCCTTATAGGGCACAGAAAAGGATCAACAGTCTCAAAGGGTTAAGTTTTACTTAAAAAGCAAGAAATAATACAGAGCGGTTTTGAGCAAGAGTGATAGAAACCTGGGGTAATCAATCAGGTATTTGTGCAGGGGAGGGACAGTAGACGGACTGGGTCCAAGGAATCAGGCAGGGTTCTGTGAGCTGGAAGGACAAAGTGTGACAACCTCTTAGGGCTCTGATTGTCTTTAAGGAGACAGTAGCGGAGAGAGTAGGAGAGAGAGCTATGCTCTGAGGATGTTGAACAAGCATTTGTGGAGAAGAGAGGGGAAGGAAAGACAAGCTTAGAATCAATCCATTTTCAAATAAATCAGTCAACCAACTTTTATTTAAGGCTCTTGCTTCGTTACCATGTTGATATTTGGGTTTTGCACAGGGGTGCTTTCTGTTCCTGTGGGAATGAGAATTTCAACCTCCCGTGCAAGGTCCGAGCTTAAACATTGAGACCCAGCTTTCTACGACCATCATCATGGGTTAATAATAAGCATATCAGTGAATTTTAAGCTGAAAACTTACATGAATGAGGGAGATTCTCATTGCTTTTTTTTCTGCAACTATCAGACTTCCTTTTTTCGTTTTCCTTTTTTAAAAAAATTGTTTTATTTTGGAGCCACTCCTAGTGGTGCCCAGGGCTTAGTCCTAGCTCTCTACATAGGGATCACTCCTGAAGGTGCTAAGGAAGCCATATGCTTTGCTGGGCATTGAACCTGGCAAGTATGTTACCCACTCTACTATTTCTGGCCCCCAAATTTTTCCTCCTCTGAATTATTGGTCCTTTTTTAATTTTTTATATTACCATGAGATAGACAATTGCAAAGCTGTTCATGATTGTGTTTCAGTCATACAGTGTTCCAGCACCCATCCCTCCACCAGTGCACATATCCCACCACCAATGTCCCCAGTTTCATTTTCCCACCCCACTGTACTTTTCATCTTTCTCTCTCATCTTTTGCACATTGTGGTTTGCAGTTCATACACTGAGGGGTTAACTTGTATTTACCTTCTTTAAATACTCAGTTCTAGTCTAGAGTTACCATTTCCATTTATTGTTGACACACTGGTCCCTTCTCCAACTTGCTTAATCTCTGTCCTCAACACATTTGTGTTAAATTCCAACCATTGACAAGTCCTCCTGATCCCTGTTTTGCCTGGCCTTGGATATTTTAATATAATATATATTATATTGTCTCATAATATTTTCTTTCATATTTCTCAAATGAATGCAGTCATTCTGTATCTGTATCTTTTCCTTCTGACTAATTTCACTCAGCACATACTCTCCATGTCCATCCATTTATAGGCAAATTTCATGACTTCATTTTTCCTAAAATACAGCTGCATAGTATTCTATTGTGTTGATGTACCAGAGTTTCTGGTACATCAACCAGAAACTGGTTGTCTGTTCTTGGGCACCCGGTTGTTTTCAGATTCTGGCTGTTGTGAATAGTGCTGCGATGAATATAGCAGTGCAGATGGTTTTTCTGCTGTGGGTTTTTGGCCCCAGACTTCTGATTTCAAATAATTCCATTCAGGGAAGTCAAGATTTCTTCAAATACTTTGGGACACCTCTGTTTTTTCAGGTATTTAGTTGATATTTAGTTGACCAGTTTTTCTCTCAATGTCACTGCCAGGTGAAGAGATTGAAGTTTTGTTGGTGCTTTCTAGGGAACTTCATTGTTTTGGTGCAAATTAGTTTGGGTTGACTTTTTTTTTTTTTAATTTTGTGCTTTCTCCTTGGGTAACACCGACATTTGGCACCTATCGCATTAGGACATTACCTGTTTTCCCTTGAGCAGCTGAGTCCATGAGAAAAGTGAGTGTGCTGGCTCTGAATGTTCATCACTCGACCGTTCATCATGTGTGGAAGGTGAGGGGCAGGAAGGGGTCGTGGAGAGGATGCTCCATCTTGAAGGGTATACGAGCAGTTTGCTTTCCAAGCAGAGTCCAGGTCAGTCTATTGCTACAAGTGGTCTTCAAACCCTTTGTTTAATGGTGAATATGACTGTGTTGATGCCCCTCCATGGGGCCCCTGCTCCTCACCGCTGAAGCCTCCTCTTCTCAGGTCATTTGGTGCTTGCTTTATTTATCCTTTCCCTCCCAGCTAGTGTAGAATGCAGCCTCTCCCTGTCTATGGTGGCTGGACGGCTCTCTGGCGGTCTCTGGCGGGCAGCACTAAAATCTGTTTCTAAAAGAACAGTCAAATCCTTCAGTTTCACTAGAGCAAATACAAAATACTTTTGAAGGAGTGTGCTAGAAAATTCCTAGTAAAACAAAGTCTGATACTAACTTCTGACAAGCGCTCACCAAGATTACCTTATCATTCATATGTGATATGGAGTAGTGCCTTAGAGTGAGTTATCCATGTGTTATATAAACCTGTTCAGTTCTCACTCTTAAATTTCACTTTTTTCTAATAAATGTTCTAAGATAATCTCCAAGATGTCTGAGAGTATGTATGCGTGTGTCCCTAACTGTATGATTACTGACTTTCCATGTATTGAACATTAAACTTGTTTGTTTGTTTATTTTGAGCCGAACCTGGCAATACTCAAGGATGCTCAAGACATACCTGGCAGTGCTCAGGGATCATATAGGGTGCCAGGTATTGGACCCTGGTCAACTCATGCAAGGCAACTGCCCTATCCACTGTACTATCTCTTGCCTCTGAATATCAAACCTTTTA
Organism: Cryptotis parvus; assembly: GCA_021461705.1. Lineage (NCBI taxonomy): Eukaryota > Metazoa > Chordata > Mammalia > Eulipotyphla > Soricidae > Cryptotis > Cryptotis parvus. Next base: position 31,525 of record JAJIBD010026364.1, read on the forward strand.
ATAATCATGTTTACAATTCTCTATCAGCAACCTGTCTTTTTTCCTGTAAGTGAATTAGCCATATACTGAGTTGGTATATCTAAGACTTCTGGTCTTTGATATACCAACTTGGTCTGTAGGCCACTAAGTATGCATTTCTGTGCTGCATGTTGCTAGGTGTGAAAGGTTCTTTATGTTTCCTTCCTCTTTATTCTTGGTAGCATGTGTATAACCAGCAACATAAACATCATCCATTAGGCAGTTCAGCCTTCCCTAAAGTATTAGTATTCTAAACAATCCTATTACCAAAGCATTATTTTGGTACTTTATTAAAAGTCCTACAGCTCTGGCATTGCTGTAGTCAGACACAGCTTTATGCAATTAGGATTATAATGGAAGCTTTATTACAATGATATATAACTTGTATCATCCTAATAAAAGTTCCTGTACATAGCAATGCTTTAATAATGTTGTTTCTGTAACAGTGATTTCTTAGTAATGGAGCTTCTCTCATGGCAACTTCATTATTAGGAAATGATTTCAGTAATAGAAATGCAAATAAAGATTTTGAGAGGAGCATTTTATGCATGCCTCTATTACTGACCTGCTATCTTTCCATGCATTCCATCTAATCATTATAAACCCACCATGTAGATTAGAGTTGTGCTTATTACTGTCCTGTTACATTTTAGCATTTGTGTCCTTTCAATTATTGAAATTAACTGCCTTTTTAAAATAAAATTCAAGGGTTAAAATCATTTAAATTTTAATTAAATTTTGTTTCCAAAGCTTTAAAAATGTTTCAGGAAACCCTCTCTATTTTGTATTGCATCAGCGATGGAGTAGAAAGATACCATTCTTACTGGAATATGTGTTCCTTTGGGTGTATGTGCAGACTTCCCAGGAGATTTCTGAGAGTGGAGAGTTCTACTGACCTAAAGCTTTTTGGGCCCCACTTAGTGGCTGAGGGCTTCCTGCCGTCTCTGTGCTCAGGAATTCCTCCTGGTAGGAGCTTTGTATGTGGTGCTAGAGAGCAAACCTGGGTCAGTGGTGTGTAAGGCAAGCACCCTACCGCTGTACTATCACTCTGACCTCGGAATGGAAAGGTTTAAAGGAATTAGTTTCCAGATCAGATCCATAGATAGGCACAATCTCTTAAAATCCATTTACCTGAAAAGGTACTTGTTGCTGTGATTCTCCTTTCTGACCTCCACCTCCTGCCTTTCTCCTACTGCAGAAGACAGCCAGCACCCATCCCACCCTCCCTGCCCAGTTACCTTGCTCGTCAGGGCGCCAGATGATAGGAGCAATTCAGCAACCATTTTATTTAAGCTGCTGCTTTATTTAATCTGTTGCTTTATTTAAGCTGTTGCTTTCTCCCCACCCCCTTCCTTCTAGGTCCCAATTCATTTGTTTTCACATTTAATTTTTTTTTAACTATTGTGGTAGACTGATTTGTGCAATATTGTTCACATTTTTGCTTTTGCTTTACAAAGTTACAACACTACCACCATGGAATTGCCAAATTCTACTGTCCTTATGTCTGTTTTAGTTCATCACTGCTAAAGGCATTTCTCAACCCCAGTTGGTAACTTCAGCTATATTTTACAGAGTCCAAGGAGGGTCTGTTTTCATTGTCAATTCTGTTGCTTTGATCCTTGATAGACCACATATAAGTGAAATAATCCAGAATTTGTCTCCCCCCCCAATTTCACTTAATGCAACATCATGAAAGTTGTAGCAAAAGGCAAAATTTCACCTTTGTTCATGGCATGTTTGAGTCATGACGTATATGACATAGGCCGGAGAAAGAAAATAGTACAGGAGGTAGAGCGTTTGCCTTGCACACAGCTGGCGCAGATTCGATCTTCAGAGTATCACTAGATGTATCCCAAAAGAAAAAGGAAAAAGCAAGTATAGGACAGTGACTAAGTACCTTGAATCTGGAGCCAGACAGTCTCCATGTGGATTCATGATCTGCAACTTGCTAGCTAGTTAACCCTGAAGAGATCATTGAGACTCAAACATTGCTTATTACTTATAAGTGATGGTTATGATGATGTATTGGTTTATGTATTGATCCCATCATCATTATTATTATGTTACTTATAATTTAAATTCTAACAATTGACTGTCCTATCTCATACCTTACTTAACAACTGTGCCTTGTTTTCTGCATTTTAGGGGAGAATAATAAGAATAGTATTGCAAGATTTACATTAATTCATATACATATCAATATGATGTGACCTGTAGATCCTACTAAATGATGAGTCATGATTTCCAAACAATATTAAACTTTGGTGTTAAAGTTTAAAAATAACTATTGGGGGGGATTGTGGCTCCCCTTGTCAGGGAGGTGCCAAGACCCGAGGCTCAAGGGACCTCCTGTGGGTTCTATAGCCTTAACGTTACTTGGGGAGGGTGGTCAGGTGGTGACTATGGTAACAGATGCTGGAACCGAGCTGGGGCTCCAGCAGTACTCACTGTCCATTACAGCCCCGGGCCTGTGTCAGGCGCGGATACTGTTTCCCCTGACCAGTTTGCAGAATAACCAGCAAGTCTAGTGGTTCCTGAAGTTTAACGTTTCATCTAGTTGCTTATCTCTCTCCTGGTGCTTTCGCTTTCAGGCTGCTCTCTCTTTGGGGGTTTCTGTGTAGGCTCCTCTCGTTGGGTTCTCCTGCAGGCTGCTCTCTCTTTGGGGGATTTCTGTGTAGGCTCCTCTCTTGGGTTCTCCTGCAGGCTGCTCTCTCTTTGGGGGATTTCTGTGTAGGCTCCTCTCTTGGGTTCTCCTGCAGGCTGCTCTCTCTTTGGGGGATTTCTGTGTAGGCTCCTCTCGGGGTTCCTCCTGCAGGCTGCTCTCTCTTTGGGGGATTTCTGTGTAGGCTCCTCTCGTTGGGTTCTCCTGCAGGCTGCCTCTCTCTTTGGGGAGTCTGTGCGGGCTTCTCTCATCAAGGCTCTCATTTCCTGATGCCTCTTTTCAAGACTTCCATGCTTCTGGTCCTTTCCCAGGATGTCTCCTTTCAGGACCTTTCCCTTAGGTCCTTTCAGCTCAGGGCTTTCTCTCTTCAGGGCTTCTTTTCTCTGGACTCCTCGGCTATGTCCCTATCTATTTCCTAGTTACCATGTTTCATCTTTTCTACCATGTCTTGTGTCTCTGAATCCCTATCTAAGTCTTTGAGTTTCTCTGTGATGCCCTACTGTCATGTCAGTGGTCCTAATACTCAGTAGGCCTGACGCTCTTTAGGCCTGTAGCTTTGATGCCATCCCTCGGACTCAGGAACCAGGGGCCCCATGGCCTAGGAGCTGATCAGGCACCAGAGGCCTCTGCTCTCTCAGTTCAGAAGCGCCCCCACATGGTCTCCTGGGGCCCCTATTTATAGTTTTGGCTAGCTTCAGAACCCTGGCCTCAACTCTCTTTACAGACCTTGGCCTTTAAGATCCACTTTGGAACCTGACATAATACAGGAGTGCCTGCCTTGTACATGTCCTGGTTCAGTTCCCAGAATCACACATGGTCTCCCCCAGGCCTCTCCAGCTCCTGAGCACACAGCCAAGAGTAGCAGCCCCCCAGGTCTGACCCTCAAAGCCCACAAATAGAAATCTAGCTTTATGTTTGCTCATTTATAAAGTCTTAGTATGTGTTTATTTTGATCCATTGAGCATTACCCATAAATATAAATGCTTAGAGTCAAAAGGTCACAGAAAGTTTTAGAAAATAAGCTTCTTTCTCCATACTTTCTTAGTTAGGATCAAGATAAAGCTCCTAAGCATAGAGAAAGGTCTTTGAGCTGAGTAGAATAAAATATGAATTAAAGGAAAAAATATATAAAATATCCAATTCTTCATAGAGTATTTAAAATGAATGATGGGAGGTATCACAGTACTATGGCATTTATTTTCAGTTGAGTGCACTTAAGAGACTGTTACAATAGAGTTATATTAAGTTGTGTATGTAGAATCATATGTACAAATTGTATATATATGTAAAAGATTTCATTATTTATAATGCCCTGAATATTGCATCCATTGTAACATTTAATGGATATATTAGAGGTTATCTTATACCTAGTGGCATATAGATACATATTTAGATATATAAACATACTTTTAAAAAATTTTGTTATATCACCATGAGATAGATGATTACAAAGCTGTTCATGATTGGGTTTCATTCATACAGTGTTCTAGCACCCATCCCTCCACCAGTGCACATTTCCCAACACCAATTAAACATACATTTTTAGTTGTATTTTTTTTGTTGTTGATTTTGTTTTGGGGCCATGCCCAGTGGTGTTAGGTCTTACTCCTGGTACTGTGTTCAGGGATCACTCCTGGCGGGGCATTCGACACAAGCCGTGTTACCCACTACACTCTTGCACCAACCCTTATTTCTTCATTTAGGCAGGTGTGAGCAAAATGGTTCTAAGACACTGAAACAAAACGCTGAAATCATAGACATAATGATATCTGAGATAATAAATGTTTTAGGATTACTCTACTAATTTATGTTTTCTAAATATTTGGTATTAAAATCTTTGTCAAGCTGGGAAGCTAAAGAAAGATCTAGAATTATGAGGCTGCTCTGGCAGAAATTTCATTTGTCTCAGAGCTCTATCTCAACTGCCTACCAGGACTTTTGTGAGAAGGTGGGAGATTAGAAAACTCAATCCTCCCAAAGGGGGTTAGTATTACCTGGTAGAGAGCCTCTGACAGAACTGTGGGCTTGTCCTTGACTAGTTTATGGAGTCAGCCTCTGAGAATGGCTCCTTTCCTGGAGCAGCACTGAGGAGCTTCATGCTCCTGTGGATTTTCTGACAGGGGTTTGAAATGAAGAGTTTCACTTCCTGTCGCAAAAATACTGTTTCTGGGGTCAGAGTGACAGCACAGCGGGGGTGGGGGATTTGCCTTGCACTTGAACTACCTGATTTGATCCCTATCATCCCATATGGTCCCCTGAGCACCGCCAGGAGTGCAGCACCAGGAGTAACCCCTAGCATTGCCGGATGGGACCCCCAAAGAAAAGACAGTTCTTTATGCTGCCTCCCAGAGACCTGGATGAATGTACCAATGGGCCTCTTCAGAGGAAAAATTGCTAGAAATGGACTGTGGTCCATATAAAAGTATGTGTTGAAGAAACTATTGATGCTTCATTTTTTTCATATATTTTATTATACCACCATAAGATAAACAATTACAAAAATGTTCATGCTTGGACCTCGACCATACAATGTTCCGGCACCCATCCCTCCACCAGTGCCCATTTCCCACCACCAATGTCCCTGATTCCCTCCCCCTCCCCCCAGCCTGCCTCTATGGCAGGCTCTTTAACTCTTTTCTCTCTTACTCTTTGTCTCTCTCTCTTCCTTCTCTTACATATTGTGGATTATAATTAATATATATATACATATATATATACTTAGAGGTTATCATGTGTATATTTTGCCTGTATTTAATGCTAAGTTCTATGTGGTAATAGCACTTTCGACAATTATTGGTACACTGTTCCCTTCTCTGTCTTACCTAACATCTGCTCCCACACGTTTATGGTAATTTCAACCTTTGACAAAACCTCCTGATCCACCTTTCGCCTAAACTTGGATATTGGTATCATAATATGTATGTATATGTATATATATAATTTTATGTATATATATTTAAGTCATGCAAATAAATGCAGTCATTCTATATCTGTCTCCTTCTGGCTAATTCCACTCAACATGATCCTCTCCATATCCATCCATTTATAGGCAAATTTCATAATTTCATTTTTCCTAACAGCTGCATAGTATTCCACTGTGTAGATGTACCAAAGTTTCTTTATCCAGTCATCAATTCTTGGGCACTCTGGTTGTTTCCAGATTCTGGCTATTGTGAATAATGCTGCTATGATCATAAAAGTAGGGATGGTGTTTTCGCTGCATGTTTTTGGTTTTTCTGGGTATATTCCCAGGAGTGGTATGGCTAGGTCAAATGGGAGTTCAATTTCTAGTCTTTGGAGTAATGTCCATACAGTTTTCTATAAAGGCTGTACCAGTCAACATTCCCACCAACAACAGATGAGAGTCCCCTTTTCCCGCATCCCCGCATCCACGCCAGCACTTGTTGTTCTTATTCTTTTGGATATCTGCCAGTCTCTGTGGTGTGAATGATATCTCATTGTTGTTTTGATTTGCATCTCTCTGATGACTAATGATGATAACATTTTTTTCATATGTCTTTTGGCCATTCGAACTGCTTCCTTGCCAAAGTTTCTGTTCATTTCTTCTCCCCCATTTTTTGATGGGGTTGGCTGTTTTCTTCTTGTAAAGTTCTACCATTGCCTGATATATCGTGGATATTAACCCCTTATCAGATGGGTATTGGGTGAATATTTTTTTCCTATTATGTGAACTGTCTTTGTATCTTGGTCATTGTTTCTTTTGAGGTGCAGAAGCTTTTCAGCTTCATGTAGTTCCATATGATAATCTTTTCTTTTTAGCTGTTTTGTTAGTGGTTTTTCTTCTTTGAAGATGTCATTTCATGTTTCGTTTTTATCACTGATTAAATTTACATCAGTTTGGGGCTGAAGTGATAGCACAGCAGGTAGGGCATTTGCCTTGCTCTTCGCAACTGACCTGGGTTCAATCCCGGCATCCCATATGATCCCCAAGCTCCACCATGAGTAATTCATGAGTGAACAGTCAGGAGTAACCCTTAAGCGTAGCCAGGTGTGACCCAAAAAGCCAAAATAAATAAAAATAAAAAATAAATTTATATCAGTTTGACACGCACCGTTCGGGGTTTTGTTTTTATTTCATGTCATGGCTCCAGTTGAAAGTTTGGATGCCTTTTCCTCCTGGGCAGATTTCATGTAGGCAGAACCATAGTTGTAACTCTTAATTTATATGGAATTTCCTGTTCTGGCTTTTTACACTTAACATTGTTTTCCAGACGGTTACTAAGGAAAGTCGAGCATTTAAGAAGAGTGATGTGATAACAGTAGTAGAGCAGCACTTATAAAACTTGGTGAAGAATCCAAAGAGAGCATGATGTTCCATTCTGTGATTTGTTATGGCCTACTTGCAATGGCCCTTTGGAACCTTGGTACCAAGCTTGTCAGAAACCTCTGTGAGATAAGGCAGGCCCGCTCTGAAAGCACAGATTTTGGGATACTATTTCTGAAAAGTTGTTAGTCTTGAAAAGTTAGTCCTGCTCCAGCCAGTCTGCAAACACACCAGGGATATAATGTGTGTATGAACCTTTGAGTCTCCCAGGCCTACCCTGAACCCTAACCCTTCCCCATATGTTCTTTTGCATCATGTTAGTAACTTCCCAGGGTTGGATGCTATGGCCACATCAAAAGTGGCATAAAGCCTAAGTTTGATGCCTAGAGTCTTTATATACTCTGTGATTTTTGTGTCCTTGGGAACTATTTCAAAGGAGAGTTTGCTTCTGACATTAAGACTATGCTACTTAAAGCAGTGAAGAACTAGTCAAATAGTTTGCATTGGTGGCAATATAGATTTATTTAATCTTCTTGGAAAGAATGTGATAATGTAGATCAACAATCATAGAAATATTCTCACTGTTTTTACTTATTTCTGAAAAAATATGTAATTCACATGACATACATAGACACAATTTATAATGGATAAAACTTGAAAGCCATATAAATGCCTAACTGTGGGAATAATGGAAAAATATATAATTAGCCAGATGGAATATTATGTAGCTATAAAGAAAACTATAAGGAAAAAGAAAAAAGTAAATAACAAATTTACACATTCACTATAAACCTAACCATGAAAAATATGGAAATAGGTAGGTAAATAGCAATAAAACTGAGGATGAAATCAACCTTTAAGAGGATGGAGAGGTGTTAGAAAGAAAATAAAGCAATGCTTGCCTTTTACGGTGCTTGCCTTGGTTGCAGCCAACATAGGACGAAACATGATCCAAAGTTGATACCACATATGGTCCCTAAACACTATCAAGAATGATCCCTAAAATGGGGACACTCATCCATTGTTGGTGGGAATGCCGGCTGGTACAGCCTTTCTGGAAAACAATATGGACATTCCTCCAAAGACTAGAAATTGAACTCCCATTTGACCCAGCCATACCACTCCTGGAAATCTACTCTGAGAACCAAAAAATATGCAGCGGAAACACCATCCCTACTTTTATGTTCATAGCAGCATTATTCACAATAGCCAGAATCTGGAAGCAACCAGAGTGCCCGAAAATCGATGACTGGATAAAGAAGCTTTGGTACATCTACACAATGGAATACTATGCAGCTGTTAGGAAAAATGAAGTTATAAAATTTGCCTATAAATAGATGGACATGGAGAAGATTATGTTGAGCGAAATTAGCCAGAAGGAGAGAGACAGATACAGAATGACTGCATTTATTTGCATGACATAAATATATATGTACATATTATGATACCAATATCCAAGGTCAAGTGAAACATGACCTTGTAACAGGAGGTCTTGTCAAAGGTGGAAATTATCACAAATGTGTGGGAGTCAGAGGCTAGGTAAGACAGAAAATGGAACAGTGTGCTAACAATTGTCGAGGGTACTGATACAACCTAGAACAGAGCATTAAATACAGGCAAAAGATACACATGTCAACCCTTTAATGTATGTTCTGTAATCCACAGTCTGGAAGGGAAGGAAAAGAGAAAGAGAGAAAGGGAAAGAAATAAAGAACCTGCCATGGAGGCAGGCTGGGGAAGGGGAGGGAACCGGGTAGTTGGTGGTGGGAGATGGGCACTGGTGGAGGGATGGGTGCTGGAACACCGTATGACCAAAACCCAAATATGAACTTTTTAATTGTATATCTTTGTAATTGTATATCTCACAGTGGTATAATAAAATACTTTTTAAAAAAGAGTGATCCCTAAACACAGACTCAGATGTAAGCCCTGATCATATCCAGGTGTGACCCAATCCACCCCTCCATGTGAGAAATATAATAGATAAATCTTTACAGAGAAGATGATCACCTAACAATTTCCATTATTAGATGAGTAATAACAGATTTTGTAAGAATTTTCTTCATTGGGTTGATTTGAAAGTTCTTCCAAAGAGCTGTCTTAAAAGTAACACTGCAAAGTCGGCTTCTCAGGGATAAAAGAAATTTTGTATTATCAAAGATGGGTAAGAGGAAGAAATTACATAATAGCTACAAACTGGGCTACTTTCATTAGAAATTTACTTTGATAGTATCTAAAGAGAAGCATTATGGTATTAAAAAACTATCATGAAATTCATCTGTATGTTTTCCTTTTGCCTTACAATTTTACTTGACACCTTTCTAAAAAATAATTATACTAACAGATTGCTATTTATTTTGTGTTGGTCATGAAACATTTTTGTATGTTAGTTGCCAGACATTAATATTTGATTATCAATAAATTAGAGCAGTTTTGTCAGTTTGTTCTTGAAAAATCCTTGAATTTTCTGATTGAATCGCTGACTCATCTCTATATTATACCCCAGTGTAACTAACTCTAAACTGTGAGTGTTTAGTGAGTTTCTCCAAAATAGACTCAGTAAGCCAAAAATTGTCACCATTATATAATGTAGTGAGGGAGGTAGGAAAAAAGGATTAATACTTGACAAACAGTTCCCAATTGTTTACTTTTAAAACAAAAAATAGGATTGATGTAATGTCTGAAAAGTGTTTTATGCTGCAGTTCTGTGTTTACTCCATGGGCTTGTCTGTGGTTGGGAGAAACTAATTTACTTTCTGAATCTGGACATGAGTCTCTTGTCATCTGAGTGCCATGACCTTGGAGAAGGTATTCTCCAAGCAAATGTCGGCCAAGTTGGTGAGGCTGAATAAAGGCCTCTCTGACTGGCCCCCCCCCCCCTCTCCTGTCTTCAGCCCCAATACAGGGACTTCACAAGACAGACAAAGAAATCAAGTGTCTCTTACAATACTGGCCATCAGGTATTTTTTTAAAATGGTTATTTCCTCAAGAACAAAACATTTTAATAAACATTGACATGGAATATAGCAAAGGCTTTAACAGGAAAACTTAGAGTCTTTTTTTTCTTCATTTAAATCTGTTTTACTTTTCTTTTTGTGATGCTATATAAAAATCTCATCAATATACAAAATCATTCTGAGCCTTAGATTTTCTCATTTTCTCTGGATGAGAGCTTTGATTAGCTTTTTACAAGTTCTTCATTAGTAATTGGCTGGCTTTTTTGTTTTTGTTTTTGGCTGTTGTGTATAATAAGTTTATGTTCTGTCAAAGAAATTCTTTGAGGCTGGTCTAAAATCTGCTACTCAGTGTTATGATACAGAATATGACAATTTAATAATCTTTATAAAATGCACCCAACAAGTGCCATTAGGATTAAATGTTCATTTCTTCTCTTTCATGCTGGTGGCTGGGTGAGGTTGCTCAGTCTTATCATCATGCCTGACCTAGTTGTGCAGCCATTCCTGTTTAATTAATAGACATTTACATAAGCTCTTTTCCCCCAGCAAGCTTTATAATGGTCCTGTTGGTTATCTCCTTTCACCCTGAGAAGTATCAGCAGTGCTATTTCCATTTTGCATATCAAAATACAGAGAGATTAAATTATGTACAACAAATTGATAACTGAATAACTTTGGGAACTCAGAGTTCTAGCATATTAATGGTGTTGCTTAAAGCAACAACTCATATAGAGTCTATAAATATATTCACATTCAGCTTTGTAATCCAGGAGTTGGAGTTGGGACTGTCAGCAGCCACCAGGAGGGAGTCCTTTGTAGCTAGATGCAGAGGTATGAGAATTAGTTTCTCGGCTTCCTCTGGAGCCTTGAAAGAATTTTTTTTTTTTTTTTTTGTGAGCAGAGGGGTAATGTCTGAGAACTATTGCTCTGATGTCTGTAATTTTTAATAAAAATTCTGGGAATCCTGACAGCTTCCATACAGCATGCAGATTTGTCCCTTTTGGGGTTGGTGAGGCGTAGGCTTAAAACCTACCCTCCCAAACACCATTAGGACTTTATTTCTAATTAACTGGACACAAAATGTTAACAGGTGAAGTTATAAGCAAAGCCGAGCTGCTCTGCCTAGCCTGGAAGTGAGGGGAAATTTGCTATCTTCTGAGTGCTTGGGCTACACTTTCATTTCTTGTACATGTATTTTCCCTTTAAGTACTCCTATTTTCCTGCTTATATCCTCACACACTTACAAAGTGATGTGGAAAATTATCCAGGTGTTTCTGCCCCCTGACCCCTCACCATCTTCCCTTGCTTCAGTACTTCAGGAGAGAATTGCTTACACTGTGCATTTCACTTGTGACTTACATGGATGTTGGTCACTTCCAGAGAGTACTTTGGAGCTTACAGGGATTGCCTAAATCCTTTACCACCACCACCAAAGTGAAACAAATAGAAATAGGTATGTGTTTTCTTTTCAGAATCAGCCAGTCTTCTCATTTAACTCTAAAGATGAAAAGTTGATGCAGGTTGGGTGGCAGAGGGTGGGGCTGGTGTTAAGTCATGCGTTCATGGAAGGTGCCCAATCCCCTGCACTGTCTTTCCAGCCTCCATAGGGTATTATTTTGTTAAGTAAAAATTGTTGAACTTAATTTTATTTACTTCAAACCAGTGTTTTAGATATTTAAAACCATGATATTAAGTCACTCTTTCAGAATAAGCTGCATGATACATGTTTGTGTGGGAAGTTAGAGGTGATACCAGTTTGTGTGGAGGCTTAGAGGTGATATGTGTTTGTGTGGAGGGTTAGAGATGATACATGTTTATGTGGAGGCTTAAAGGTGTTATATGTTTTTTTGGAGGCTTAAAGGTGTTACATGTTTGTGTGGAGGGTTAGGGTTGTTCCCATCTTGAAATTCTTATCCAGGATGGCCTGTAATTGTCCAGAGATGCGGTCTCAGCCTTTGGTCAGGGAGAGAGGATGTTTCTGCTCCTTTCATGCTTTCATGTCCTCAAATTAGTACTGGAAGCCACTGATATATTGTACACAGATATCTCACTTTAATGGAATAGGCCCTCATGCGCTAATAACATTTGACTCTACACAAATATATGTTGAGTGTCTGCCAGGTAAAAGACACTCCTGGATGCAGATAGGAGTAATTAGAACACATCGTCTGCCCTTCAGAAATTGCAGGCTAGCAGAGTAGGAGTTCTGTTGAAAGTCCATTATCTGTGAAGCAAGGGGCACACACATACACACACACACAGAGTTGGAGTTCTGCAAGAGATAAGTGGTCATTAAGTAGTGAGCTGGTGAGGGAGGGTGTTTAGGAAGAGAATTGGAAGTACAAAGGCATGGAGTTAATGAGTTAGTGGAAAGCGCAGTTGTCATGGGCAGAGCAAGTTGTAACACACTGACACTGCCATGTACCACCAGTGGTTCCCCATGAATGTGGGTTAGCTCACAAAAGTGACAGCATAGGTGTCAATTAATGGTAAACAACACATAGGTACAGAAAAATGACTTATTTTCTAATTCTGAATAGGTTCTGTCAACATAACAAGTCAGAATATCAACAAAAGCTGTATGGCAGAAACCTAATGATAGTTCAGTGGCAATGATTCTGCCTTGCAGGTTTGTGACCTCAAGTTGAGTGCCTGGTGCTATCCCATCATAGCTCTGCTGAATCACATCAGCATGGTTACTTGGAGTCTCAGAGGCTCCAATGAAATGTGCTGTTTCCAGCATACCACCATGAGTGTATGTGAGCTGAAGTCATTGCAACAACAACAAAAGGGTGGAGGGAAGGCATAGGAATAAATAGAGCTAAAGCCAGAAAGGCATATGGCAAAACCTGGTGCATAGTTAGGCTCAGTAGGTACTGGTTCAGTAAAGGAAGAGCAACAGGAAACTACTTCTCGTGTGTATATTTTAAAGTATAAAGGAAATTAGCCATTTATTTCATCTGAGTCAAAGTTTTAGATTAGCCTGCCTTTATTCTTTTTCTTTCTGTACTTTCTAAAGTATCTCTAAGTATCCCTAATGCTTTTAAGGAAATGAGTGTTTTCAAGTTTTAAAAATGTAGTTTTTGAAGAGGTGAATGTAAGAGTAAAACTAGGGTTTGAAAACTAGAATATGAATCATAAATTCATATGATTTCTGGTCAGTAGAGTGAGACGTTGCAGGAGGCTTTAAAGGTGCTTTTCCCTTAAAAACAGGGAAACCATTAAACATAATCTCTTAGAATCTCTTCTCCAAAGTGGCAATAAAGCTCTCCTCAGAGTTATTGGGCAAAGATGCTAGTACGGTGCCTGATACTATAGAGGCTAACTGCTATTTTCCCTCTGCTTGAGCTAGCAAGCAGAGGCAGGCAGCCCTAACCATTTCTACATAGTGTGCTGAGTTGGAGGCAAATTTGATCAATCTGGAATATGAAACTAGGTGAACGTTTAGTATGGGAAATTATATTTGTGCGCTCCTAGACACCCAAGAAAATTAAGGAATGAACCAAGTAACTCATCATATTTATTAGATGTAAGAATGAAGGTGCAGTATTATCATTTTCCTTGTGATAGTCATATCTTAGAGTTCTGAAACCAATTCACAGTATTCATGTCAGACTTATTTTATGAGACATTTAACCATTGCTAAATTAAATTTCATAAGAGAATGTGCCTCTATAACTCCTTTGGAGTTACAGAGATAGAAATCTGACCCATCATTTCTATTTTCACGGAAAACCATTTAACAGAACTTTGTTCCAGTAGAAGTGTTTATTGAGTTGTAAGCCTAACACAGTCCATTGGCTGCATGCATTTCCACACTGACATTTTTTCTCAGTGCAGATTTGCATCAGTTCATTAGTACTGACAGCAGATGGTAGCACTTTCACACAAATTTACCTTCTGAATTAATCTGAGAAATGTCACTAAAAAGAGCCTGACAGTTTTGATGTTCTTCCATTTCTGAAAATGCTATGTTAAATAAATAAGTGTAGGGTTTGGGTTTTGGAACTTTAACACATAATTCCTAAATCAACTAAAAAAACACGTTCATCTCTGATTTTGGCTGGCTGGTGGAAAAAGTAGAAAAATACAGATAATATTTCCTGATTGCATGATCCTTAAGAAAAAATATTCCACTGTGAGAAAGTGACTTTTGGAGAATATTATCCAGCGTTATTGTTATACTGATCAAATGTCTCAAGTAATTTGTAAATTGTTTACCTTACTTTGAACACATTTTTTTGCTTTGAAGGATCAGTTGATTGAATGTGAATGAGAAGACTGGTACTGTGTCAGATCTTAGAGCTCACTTTGATTTCTGTCACTTCTGCAGCATTAAGAAATCCATGCTATTGAATATAAGTAAAAAGATACACATGATAACCTCTAAATGTGTGTATTGCAATCCACAATGTGTAAGAGAAGGAAGACAGAAAGAGAGAGAGAAAAAAAAAGAAAGAGAAAAGAGATAAAGATCCTGCCATAGGCGCGTGGATGTGGAAAGGGGAACATTGTTGGTGAGGAATGGCCGCTGGTGAGAGCCTGTTCTGGAACACAATATGGACTTTCCTCCAAAGACTAGAAATTGAACTCCCATTGACCCAGCCATACCACTCTGGATCTACTCTGGGAAACCAAAAATACGGAAACACCTCCCTACTTATGTTCATAGCAGCATTATTCACAATAGCCAGAATCTGGAGCAACCAGAGTGCCCGAAACATACTGATAAAGAAGCTTTGTACATCTACACAATGGAATATTATGGTTGTTAGGAAAAATGAAGTTATAAATTTGCCTAAAAATCGATGGACATGGAGAAGCTATGTTGAGCCACAGTTAGCCGACATATACAGAGACTGCTTTACTTTGCATTAGCATAAATATATATGTACATATTATGATACCAATATCCAAGGTCAAGTGAAACATATATCAAGGTCTTGTCAAAGGTGGAGATTATCACAAACGTGTGGGAGTCAGAGTTTAGGTAGACAGAAAATGAACAGGGGCTAATAATAGTCGAGGGCACTAATGCCAACCTAGTACAGCGCATTAGATAGGGCAAAGGATACACATGACAACCTTTTAATGTATGCTGCCTGTAATCCATGAGTCTTTAAGGAAGGATTGAAGTAACTTAGAGCTGAAGGGGAGACGGAGCTTCTCCAGGAGACCAGCCTAAAAGTGGCGTGTAACAGTCTGGGGTGCCATAAGGACAGCAAATCTTACAGAGTGGAGTCTGCGACTGAGCTGCATCCCTGTCCTTGAGGGATAGCATAGTATAACATTAAAATACTGAATTGCATCTCTTTACACTTTCCATTGGTGCATGTATCAGACAAAACGAATGTAGACTAAATTAAGCTTTTAAAATCGGAACCCTCTCTCCATACAGAAATTCTGTTAGCTCAAGATAATTCTAACTTTTTTTGCTTTTTGCATTTCCTGTGTATATTTTCCACGCTCGTATCTCTTTAGTCTTTTGCCTCCAATATTCTTTCCTTGATCATCATCATCTTCTTGTTCTTCTTGTTCTTGTTCTTGTTCTTCTTCTTCTTCTTCTTCTTCTTCTTCTTCTTCTTCTTCTTCTTCTTCTTCTTCTTCTTCTTCTTCTTCTTCTTCTTCTTCTTCTTCTTCTTCTTCTTCTTCTCCTCCTCCTCCTCCTCCTTCTTCTTCTCCTTCTTCTTCTTCTTCTTCTTCTTCTTCTTCTTCTTCTTCTGCTGCTGCTGCTGCTGCTGCTGCTTTTGCTTCTTCTGCTTCTTCTTCTTCTTCTTCTTCTTCTTCTTCTTCTTCTTCTTCTTCTTCTTCTTCTGCTTCTGCTGCTGCTGCTGCTGCTGCTGCTGCTGCTGCTGCTTCTGCTGCTGCTTCTGCTTTTGCTTCTTCTGCTTCTGCTTCTTCTGCTTCTGCTGCTTCTGCTGCTTCTTCTGCTTCTGCTTCTTTCTGCTCTTGCTCCTGCTTTCCTCTCCTCCTCCTCCTCCTCCTCCTCCTCCTCCTCCTTCTCCTGTTGGCAGAAGGTAGATCTAGGATATGCGAAGGAAGGTCTGATGGATACTGCCGATTAACAGTCTCTCCTTCTCCTTCTTCTCCTTCTCCTTCTCCTCCTTCTCCTCCTCCTCCTTCTTCCTCTTCTTCTTCTCCTTCTTCTCCTTCTCTTCTCCTCCTCCCCCTCATCCTCTTCCTTCGTCGTCTTCTTCCTCATACGTCGTCTTCATCTTTGTCTTCATCTTCGTTGTCTTCTTCATCTTCATCTTTGTCTTCGTCATCTTCATCTTCTTTGTTGTCGTCTTCTTTCTTATTTCTTCTTTTTCTTCTTCCTTCTTATATTGCCATGAGATAGACCATTACAAAGTACAAACCTGCTCATGATTGTGTTTCAGTCATACAGTGTTCCAACACCCATCCCTCTACCAGTGCACTTTTCCCAACACCAATGTCCCCAATTCCCCAATCCCCCAACACACATGCATACACACACACACACACACACACACAACCTGCCTCTATGGCAGGCACTTTTCTTTCCTCTCTCTTTCTCTCTCTTCTTTTCCTCATTGTGGTTTGCAATACAGACACTGAAGGATTATCATGTATATATCCCTTTTCTTACTTTGAATACTCAGTTCTAGTCTTGCATTACGTTTCCAACTATTTTTAGCAAACTGGTCCCTTCTCTATTTTCCTACCCTCCATTTACCACACACTTTTGATAGATTCAAACCATTGTTCACTTTTTAAAGATCTTGTTACTCATATCTCTGTGTAAACAGCACGTGTTAAGCAAAACCTTTCTTCTCACCAAATCTTAACTGCCCCTGCAAATGCCTCCAGGGGTCAAGGTTCCTGTTTTACTTCATTCGTCACACTTTCACTGTTTGGATTATCTCACTTTTCATCTGCTCTATGTTTCCCCTGGAATGTAAATACCATGAGATCCAGGACTTTGTCTTGCTCTCTACAGAGAGCTCTAATCTGAGACTGGAGTCAGATAAGGAGCGCTCGATCTATGTGTGTTGCATTAATACATATTAGTTGAAGGCAGGATTGAGTTGGACGGCAGAATTTATAAGAAGGCCAGTATGTTGAATGTGGCCCCGGGTCTGTGAGGGATTAGGTGGGACAGCAAATGAAGGGGGTCTAGACTCTGGCTGTGAGAATCAGGCTTCTGTGGAGTCGATGATGTGGTGCAAGTGGCCGAGTGTATGTCTTGTGTGCATAAAGCACATGTTCATGCGTTCCCAGCCTTGCATGGTGCCTCCCATCCCCAACTACCGCTACAAATAGCCTTAGTGGCCCCTGAGCACCATCCTGTGTAGCCTCGGGGAGGAAGAAAAGAATCTGGATCCTGGGCTGAGGCCTGTATAGACCTCTCCTAGTGGGTTACTTGGCCCTTATTACACATCTACTCACATGTCCACTGCCAGTGGCACCAGTGGAGGGAAACTGTACCTTTTCTTTCCTATGTGTGTTCGTGTGCATATTGAGGTAGACATGTGTGTGGCGTCATGTGTGTGTGGTGGCTCAAGAGAGAGGAGACAGTAGGAATGATGACACTAATGTTGCCTGGGCAGCTGAGGCTTCAGCTTCTCCCTGGACAGGCTGAGAGAAGTGGAGGAGCCCCCTCAACAGAGTCCAGCCTATATAAATCAAACATATGAGTCTTAACTTTTACAAAATAACTCACTGGCAAT
This sequence comes from Cryptotis parvus, assembly GCA_021461705.1. Lineage (NCBI taxonomy): Eukaryota > Metazoa > Chordata > Mammalia > Eulipotyphla > Soricidae > Cryptotis > Cryptotis parvus. Next base: position 49,138 of record JAJIBD010026364.1, read on the forward strand.
CCGGGCTCAATCCTGATTCTTACAGGAACATCCAATACTTGGGCAACCCTTTTTTGTACTTCATCCCTGCAAGACGAATGAATTCATGACGCCTGTGTTAAAGAATTCCCGGAAAATCAATAGGTAAGAAACACCATCAAGATACATTGACTTTTACTCTTGTTCTAAAAGTGTAAATCTTTTTCGTAACTCCTAAAAGCTAAGCTAAAAAAGAAATATTGTTTGTAATAATAAGAATGGCTAACGTTTATTGATTTTTGTCATGTGCTCGCCCTGTTCTAAGTATTTTAGATATATTAAGGTGTTGGGTTTTCTCATACCCCTATGTGCTAAGGATCAGTCTTTAACCCAGTTTATAGAAGTGGAATCAAAGGCACAGGGAGCTTCAGTGACTCCACCAAGGTCAAACAGTTAATGACTTCACTGGGATTTGAACCCAGACCTTACCTCAGAGCCACCATGCTCATTACCAGCACGCTCTGCTGCCTTAACAAAGGCTGTTCATTTAAAATGCAAAATTGAAGTCATCATAGGCAATCAGGGCCCCCTGCCTTACTGGCCAGTTCCCACCTTAGTAATGGATTCTAATCTCATTGGACACCGTGTCCTGGTCATAAAGTGGTACTGACATCTAACTCTGCTAGATTCCAAGTGACGGGAGCACAGCTGAAGCAACTTCCTAGTTTCTGGTTGTCTCATTGGTGGCTCCCACCCATCCCATCCACACCAAACCTGTAGCATTGCCTGTGTTTCTTCTTGTTCCCCAGCAACGTCAACTACATCACATCGTGGCTGAGTATCGTGGGGCCGGTCGTGGGGCTCAATCTGCCTCTAAGTTATGCAGGAGTCTCCTCTCAGGATGAATGAAATGTGGGTGCACAAGGTAAAAAAGAGAAGTGGGCATTGGATATTTTGCTGTTACAAGATATCACAGGGTCTCTGGTGTACTGAGATTTGTTGTTCTTATGGGCCCGCCATATATAAGTTTTTTTTTCTCCTTTCCTGGGTTGAGCACTGTTTTTTTGTTTTGTTTCATTTTCCGGCCAACCAGGTCCCAGCCACTTAAGAGGCATTTTCTTTGCTGTAATAACACTCACCCACACTAGGACTGGGCTTTTGCGGTTTGGGGGAGGGGAGGGCAGTGTATGTTACATATTGTATGTTTGTATGATTTGATTTGGGCCAACCAAGCTGAAGGGTTGAAAGCTTGAGCACTGTGATGTGAAATTGCTTGGGGCCAGCAGTGCTGAGCTTCACTCTCAGTGCTCCAGGAGCTGTGTGGTCCAGAATCAAATTTGGTGCTGGCACATGTGAGGCAGGGACACCTGGGGACCTCCCGGCACAGCCTCCCAGGCATGTCAGTCTATGGTTTTATTTTCTAATTTATAATCTTAAATAGTCTTGAGTGGTCAGTTAACCTTCTGTTATCTTGTTTGTTTCTTTTTGTTCTTAAGATTCTTCTACTGAGCCCAGGATCTTAGAAATTGCCGTCTGAGAAACATGAAGACTTTGCCTGGTCTGCCCTGGCTTAATAGGACCAAAGGCTCTGCAATATTTCAACTCTCCAAGACTACAACATAGATTTTTGTTTCCCCTTGAAGCAAATGTCTGCTGCAACTGATATACTGTATGTTTAGAAGAAATGCCTCAAAGACACAAATATAATTTTTTGCTATAAATAGCCGAATCTGACTCCGTGATAGAAGCACTGACATCATTGGGGTGCTTCCGGGTCATTCTTTTCTGGGCCAGGCACTACACATCTCATTTTCTGATATGGTGGTTGCTGGATAAATGAATTTATGGGTTCATTTTCACATAAGGTATATGAAAATTAAAATACAGGATTTATATGTCCCCAGAAGCAATGTTATAAATATGATCTTGCTTAAATTACACAGTCATTCACCCAGGAATAATGGATTATTCTGTCACTCCAGGAGCACGTGCTTGTGCAGGTGTGTGTAGATAAAGAAAAAGACAATACTTTATTACTTATGAGATCATGTTCTTTTATAAGCAGTTTTTTTTCATTGTTGTTTTTGTTTGTTTCTGTTTGTGGACCATATCCAGCTTTTCTCAAGGCTTTCTCCTCGCTCTGTGCCCATGGATCACTCCTGGTGGTGCTCAGGGGACATCAGGGGTATATGTGACATCAGGGATGAATCAGGGTCAACTGAATATAAGACAAACATGTTGACTCTGTACTATTCCTTCAACCCCTAAGGAAATATATTAAGGTAGACCCTAATATGGCAATATTTTATGTTCTGGTTTACTTTTCTGTTTTTTGATTCTGTTCAGTGCAGGAGCCATACCTAGCCATACCTATTCCGGACTCTGTGCTCAGGAGTGACCAATGGCAGTGCTCAGGAAACAATGTATGTATGTGATACTGGTAATTGAACCAGAGTTGGCCACATGCAAAGCAGGCGCTTAACTCATTGTATTATCTCTCCAGCTATTGTTTTTGTTTGTTAATTAATTTTTCATGTTGTGTAGATAATATGGTTATAGTAGAGCTAACATTTATGTTTTTTATTTTTTTAATTTTTATTACGCCACTTTTAGACATACAATTGCAAGATGCTCATGCTCAAGTTTTGATTCTACAGTGTTCCAACACCCGTCTCTCCACCCGAACCCATCTCCCATCACCAATGTCCCCACCTCCCTCCCACCTCCCGCACCCCAACTACTTGGCAGATTCTGTATATCTTTTCTCTCCTCTCTATCTCTCTCTCCGCCTACCTTTCCTACACATTGTAGAATGCAGTACATTAAAGGACATAACTGTTTCCACTAATTTGATGGACTGCATGGCCACAAGTGGCCGCGCGACTTAGGGGCCTCATGGTTAGCATCCAGACAGCGAAAATGGCGGTTAATGTGGTGGGTGAGTCTCATCCGGCTGCTTCCGGAACCCCCCAGAGGTGATAGGCCAACACCCAAAACCCATCTGTCCTCCTGGGGGGCCTCATGGTCAGCTGAGCTAGGGGAGAGCAGAGTTCCAGTTCCCCAGCTATGTTTGAGGCTCTTCATGCTATGGCTGGTCGCCCCAGGGCAGCTCCTGGGTGGGGCTACCGGCCTCAGACAAAATGGAGAGGGGAAGGGACGGACCACCCCAGCTCCATTTAACAAATTCCTGGTGATACCTGCTTCTGGGAGCTGTCTACCTGGGCTCAAACTCATTTTGCTCTGTTAATCTGGTCTTGAGGTCAGCATCCCTTCTGGGCATGCTCTGATGTGCTGCAGCGTCTGGGCTCGAACTTCGTCTTTCTCTGTTGATCTGGTCTTGAGGTCAGTGTCCCTCCTGGGAGGGCTCTGATGTGCTGCAGCATCCGGACAGCAAAGATGGCGGCTAATGTGGTGGGCGAGTCTCATCCAGCTGCTTCCAGGACCCCCAAGAGGTGATGGGCCCACTCCCAAAACCCATCTGTCCTCCTGGGGGCCCCATGGTCAGCTGAGCCAGGGGAAAGCCGAGTTCCAGCTCCCCCAGCTGCATCCGAGGCTCTGCATGCTATATCAACCTCTCCAGTTTGATGCAAATAGAATGATAATTGAAGTGTACAAATGAGAAAGATCCTGAAAGGACCTGGTGCTAAAGTACATTACGTCTAAGATTAAACCACGACCTGCACAGCCGTGGATCTGGAGTCTCTGTCTTGCGGCGGTTGGCTGTGGTGGCTGGAGCTCAGGGTCACACCCACTGGGCCCGGAAGCTGGGGACTGGGTGTAGGCCCACAATCCTTGCTCCGAGTCCAGCAGGTGTGGCCCAACATTTATGGTTTTGATGTTCAAAACTACTGCACCTTCATCACCATCAAAATGCATGTGACCTTCCCCCACTGTCCCTGTGTCATCTCTGGTCCACCTTTTCCTTCCCTCCCATACTCCCCACCCCCACCCCCACCACACACACACACATCCCCATCCCCAACTGCTTGGTAATCTAACTTTCATAGTCCAAGGACAAGAGAGTTGGGTTACTTGGGTTGTTGTTGTTGTTTTCATTTTAATTTGCCAGGGAGCTAAAACAGGGAGAAAAATGCAGCTGCATCAGAGAATGTGGATTAGCATCTGTCAGTGAGGGATGGACCTTAAAATCACCAGAGGATTTGTTACAAGTTGCTCCAGGAGAAATGCTAGGGAAGCAGACCTTGAATGCCTCATGAGTCTCTCTCTCTCTCTCTCTCTCTCTCTCTCTCTCTCTCTCTCTCTCTCTCTCTCTCTCTCTCTCTCTCTCTCTCTCTTCTCTCTCTCTCTCTCTCTCTGTGTGATCTGGGTGCTTACTGTGGCATTTATTTGTATGGTTTTGGTCCCTAAGACAGGCCTTTTACAATTCTATGTGTACCCTCAGCTACGGGCCCAGAGATAGTAGGGAGTAAGGGGCTTGCCTTACATGCCCTGACCCTTGTTCTATTCCCAGAACATGAGGTTTGCTGAACACCACCAAGAGTAACCTCTGAGCACAGATTGGAGCCCTTGAGCACTCTCAAGATGCCACAAATCACCACCACCACCACACACACACACACCCCTTTCCGCCACAAATTAGCCCCAGCCAGCTGGACTTCCTTGTTCACATTTGTCCCAGCATCATCACCTGAGACCCCTGGAGAATAAGGAATTTAGGCCTCACTTTTCCCAGGAGGACCACAAAGTGGGGAGCAGCTGCGGTTAGCCCAGGCCCCTGGCAGTACTTCCAAAGTCTGTAGGTTAAGGGCTGAGCTCTCGCTCAGGGAACAGAAGTCGAGATTGGGTTAATTCAAACTGCTAGAGAAGCTAAAAGTAAATTTTGAAATGCTGAGCTGCAGACATTCACGTTGAGATGAGCAGCAGCCCACATGCTTGCTGGGCATTTCGGTATCTGCCACTTAACATCTCTGCAACCTCCGCCTCCCTCATGTAAACACGAATTTCTCGGCAAGTCAGTTCTCAAGTAGTGTCACTGCTGAGGTGAAAAGAGTAATAATAATAGTCCCAGAATTTCACAATAATGTGTCATTTGGACGCTGTACATGTATGGAGATATTTATGAGGCTTTGCAAGCAGATTCTGAGATGACAATCTATCAGTTGGGGTCTAGTGTATTATAGCTGTTTTAGAAAGTTAACAATTTTTTTCTTCTGATGAAGACCTGAAAATGTGTCAGTGACCAAAAAAAAAAAATGATTTGCTCAGGTAGGATGGAACCCTCCCTTCCCACACTAAGCCCTCCTCAGCTATTCTTTTTTTGTTTCCCCCTCCCAGAATGTTTTGGTGATTTTTTTTTGTTGTTGTTGTTGGTTTGCTTTGGTTTGATTTAGTTTGGTTTTTGGGGGCACACCACCTTGCAGTGCTCAGGGGTTACTCCTGGCTCTGCACTCAGGGATTACTCCTGGTGGGGTTTGCGAGACTGTAGGGGATTTCGTGGCTTGAATCTGGGTCAGCTGCCAGTGCAAGGCAAACACCCTCCCAGCTGGACTATCACTCCAGTCCCAGAATTTTTTTTTATTAACACACTTACATTGGCAGTTGATTGAAATATGTTTCCATTTTTGAAATCATGCATATGCATCTAATTATTATCCCAATTGTTATAAAACATTGAAAAACACTTTCTTGGGTTCATCTGCCTCATTACGAGCATGTTTCCTCCTAGTCTCTTGTCCAACTCTTGCAGTGCAAAAGCCTTTTATTTTAGTCAGAAATAAGGCCAGTTAAAGCTCCAAGGAGCCGATTTCCTTAATTCTGTTTTTGCCTGGCCTTGGAAAAATCACCGCATCTCCCGGCCCTCCTTTTCCTCATTGACATAATGAAGCAATTCAACCCTGTAACTTAACCTACTCTGATTCGTGGATCTGTGAAAGGGAAAAGTCGAGCTCTGGAGATAACTCTGGCTCGCTGCTAATGGTGTGTGACTTTGCTAATTTTCTTAATCTCCTTTAGTCTTTTACCGTTTCTACTTTGGGGGAGGAAAAGCCTATAATATTCTCCTCACCTGACAAGGACATAGGGAAGATCAGAACAGTAAATAAGCTTTAGTGTCTCGTGGCCAGTGCTGTGGGAAGCTGGTCATCAGTCCTGTCAGGGCCAGGACCCAGCCTCCTGCCTGGCTCCTGCCTGAAGCTCAGCAAAGCCAGGTAGGTGCTGATCTTGGGGCTTGAGAGGTTGTATAAGGCAGTTGCCTTACATGTGGCTAATCCTTGTTCAATCTTCGGCACCTTATGGTTGGTCCCCTGAGTACTGCCAGGAGGCACTTCAGGAGTAGTTGTGCCCTGAGCAAATACCTGGTGTGACCCAGCCTCCAAATTAAACATTACCCCCCAAAAAGCTTAATTTCAAGGCAGCCATATAGCACAGTAGATAAGGCACTTGCCTTGCATGCAGCCAATTCAAGTTTGGTCCCTGGTACTACATATAAATGATCCCTTGAGCACTATTAGAAATCAGCCCTGAGCACCACTATGTGTGTCCCACCCCCACCCCCCACCAAATAAAACCAATACCCCCTCCTCCACCCCTTGAGCAATTCGAAGTGGAGAAATGCAGAGCAATTCTTCCGTGTCACGGAGCAGACATGCTTGTGAGCTGGATGGGTGGAAGTGATGTTCAGGATTAAAATTGGCAGGTAAGGCTCTGTCTTTGCCCCCTTTAGCATATACTTCCTCAACTCCTGTTACAGTGTGGTATGGAGAGCAAACCGCAAACCCGAGCCTGCCTCTCAGAGTACCCTGATCCCAGGGAGCAGACTGAAGGTTCCGGGACAACGAGGAAGTATACACCAGGGAAGTTCTGCACACAGAGTTGTGAGTGGAGCTCCTAGGAAAGTGGGATTCAGGTGAAGGCTAAGGAAGGAATGGCCTGGGAGTAGCCCAGGGGCCAAAGTACCAGCCTTGTAGGCTCATGTACCAGCCTTATAGGCTCATGGGTCTGTGAGTTCAATCCCTGGTACCACCCCACGTGTCCAGCATGATTTTGGTAACATAATAAAATATTGTGTGACCTCTGGTAAACCGCAGCCAAGTGTGTGAGCACTTGTGTGCTTCGGGGGTGAAGAAGGGGCATGTGCATCAACACAACCAGGTGTGACCCTGCCAAGCACCACAATCAAGTATGTGAGCCACTGGATGTGCACAACTCCTGTTCATCAGCGTAACCAAGATGGAAGGGAAGAAGTCTAAAGACAAAAAGAAGAAACATTAGCAGTGCCAGAGATGGTCAAGAATAAACATTGTGTGGTCACCAGGCACAGCCAGTTGCAACCCTCACACACCAAACTGTGAGTAGCCCTTTGGCACCAATGAGTATGTTCCTCCCCCAAATGAGGTGGGGGACCAGGGGGAAATAACAGAGCCAGGGGCACATGCTTTGCCTACATAACCCAGTTTGGTCCCTGCACCACATGACCCATGAGCTCAGTTGACTATAGCTTTGAAGATCCTGAGCACCATCAGCTGGACCACTGGCCCCGAAGAATTTTATGGGATATCCCTCTCCACCCTAAAAAAAGGTGGAGGCTGGGGGTGTTGCTGTTGCACGGTGGGGCACATTTCTGAGGCCCTGAGCTCTGCAGCACCGTAAGAAAGGTTGGGTCTCAGAGGAACAGTGCAGCTTACTTAACCATGAAGGATAGGGTGGTAAAGGAAGGAATGGGTGAACAGTCAGGTGAAGAGGTGCAGAAGTATCCTAAGGAGTTTCTGGACCATGGAGTTGGGGTATGTAGACGTGCTACCCAACCAGAAGTCAGTCCTCTGAACCCTGCATGTTTGGAATTCTTACACTTCATCATGAACACGTGCTTGATCATTAGCTCATTCTAGGCACTTTCCCCTTCTCAGGAGATCAGGACCAGGGCTCAGACTTTTAAGATGCTAGACAGGATTTGATCTTTCTGGTAACCATTTCTCCTGATAAAGATGTGGTGATCTTTCTCCTGAAGCTGTACAGGCACCCTCCTAGAGTTGTATCATCAAAGTATGTGTCTCTTGTGCTTTCTACTCCCATCAATCCCCAGGAAATTCCAAGGGTACAGCAACCCCGAATCGGAACAAGATCAATGGACAAAGGTTAGGACAAAAAATACTTCTGTGCTCTTATTACAAAGAATCAGGAGCTCTTTGCTAGGAGACAGGGGCAGAGACCAACACATATATTTCAAAAATTCATGAAAGGGCCTGCAGAGATAGTACAGTAGTTAAGGTACTAGCCTTCTATGTGCTGATTGCCAGTTTGATCCCTGGCACCACATATGATTCTCTGAGTATCTCCAGGAAAACCCTTGATCACAGAACTAGGATGTATAAATCCCAAGAACCACTGGCCTGAACCCCCAAAGAAAAATTTTAAATACAGAATGCATGCATACAATTACTGCACATGGTAATATTATAATTGCTTTGTAAAACTTTGTGATCTTTTTTTTGGTTTTGGTTTTTGGGTCACACTGGCAATGCTCATGGCTTGCTCCTGGCTCGGTGCTCAGGAATCACTCTTGGCTTGGGAGAGCATATATGGTGCGGGGAATCAATCAAATCGGGGTTCGCCACATGTGTAGTAAGTGACTTAACCAATGTATCTTTCCAGCCCCTGAACTTTAGTTTTATATATTTAAAATATATACATATACACACTGACACCAATATAGAGATGTTTTAGTATATAACTTATACTATACATATAGTTATTTACACAAATAATACCAGTAATTGTTTTCAGCTGTTGGCCTATGAACCTATTGCAGCCCTCCATTATAAAATGGCTGACAAATACTATGATATATGAAGTACCACATATAACACTATTTAGTATACTATAATGTACTGTATACTATATTACATATTATAACATGCTGGGGCCGGCACAATAGTACAGCGGGTAGGACAAGCTTGCCTTGCAAAGCTGACCTGGGTTCAATCCCCTGCATCCTGTATGGTCCCTGAGCACCCCCAGGAATTAACTCCTGAGCAGAGAGTCAAGAGCCAGAAATAACTACTGCGCAACACTGCATGTGGACCCAAAACAAAATAAAAACAAAATATTAGAACATGTCAAAGTACATGCTATATTATATATGTATGCATGTATATAATGTTACCATGGATTGTATGTATGTACATACATGTGTGCTGTGATGTAAATGCCTCCTGGAAGTGTCAGAGATTTGAAAATTGGTGGATAAATAAACTCTTTTCCAATTCTAGAATCTTCTGAAGCCTTCCTCTTGCCCCATCAGTATATTGTGTCCAAAACGGTAATTGAAAGCAATTAACCGTTATTGTGACGATGACACTGAGTTACTTTAATGTGTACATATGTACCTGAAGCCTCTAGCTTTTTTATAGGACTTGTCTGCAATAGTTCCTTCATATTCTTAAATTTGGTATTCGTTCCAGGCTTACTGAAATGCGGTGGCCTTGCTTTTACTTTTGTATCGTCAATGGCGACACCTAGTGGTAGAGAAACAACAGAGCCATTGTTTAATCAACCTGTAGTGCTTATTTTGCTTTTAGATATCACCAGTAACTGTTTTATAAATTATTTTTTAAAAATAAAGAACATGAAATATCACAAGTATTCACACAGACCAGTATATAATAAACTATAACTATATAATATATAATAAATTAATAAATTAATCCTATGGCTACAAGATTATTTCTGAGATGACTTGGAAGCTCTACAAAAACCCAGAATTCGTGACCACTTCTCAGTTATGAGGCAGAAATTTAAATACACCACGATAGGTCAATAAGCTGTCTTAGCTCAACATATCAAGGTCAAGGGCATTGTTATGATCACATCACTTGATCACTTGACATCCCGTAATTCATCGATTTGCTCGAGCGGTCGCCAGTAATGTTTCCATTTGACCCTATCACGTGCCAGTGTAGCCTAATGGCATCTGGTTGCTTCAGGATACAAAGAGCCCCAAACCGTTCATTCAGGGTCTTGATGAAGAAGTCTGACCATTTTGTAGTTGGGCGGCCATGTGATCTTTTTGACATCCCATGGGATCCAGTCGGTAATGGCTCTAGTCCAGCGGTCATCTCCAAATTGCATTACATGTCCAGCCCATCTGATTTTCGATGCCTTGGCAAACAAACAGCATCCCTTACTCTGGAACAGCAACGGGCTCGGAACTTCAGATTCCTTCTCTCTCACTTGAGTGAGGCATGATATTCCAAGCATAGCTCTTTCTATTCCTCTTTGGGAGACCTGAATAGCATTCTCATCCCTGCTTTCATAGGGCCCAGGTCTCTGAGGCATATGTTAATGCAGGGAGGACGGTGGACTTGAAGAGATGTGCCCAGAGCCGAAGGTTCTTTGTCCTTTTTAGCTATTTCTTCGATGCTTTTGAAGGCATTCCATGCCGCTCTCTTCCTCCTATGCTGCTCAGGTTTTAGGTCGTTCATCATGTTTCCGTGATCTAGATACACATAACTGCTGCATTCAGAGATATTTGTTTCATTGAGAGTGAATGGGGCCTCTAGAACTAGTTCACTTTTCATGAACATAGTTTTGTTGAGATTCAGCTGTAGTCCTATTTTTCCACATTCTCGGTCGAAATCAACCAACATTTGTGCCGCATGGCTAATGTTTGGTGTTATTAGAATGATGTCATCAGCGAAGCAGAGGTGGTGTAGTCGCCGACCATCTATCTTCACTCCCATTCCTTCCCATTCTCATTGTTGCATGATGTTCTCGAGGGTGGTGCTGAAGAGTTTTGGTGAAATAGTATCACCCTGTCGAACCCCTCTTTTGACATCAATGATCACTTCCCTATAGAATGGTGAGATCCTGGCGGTGAATCCGTCATACAGCACACGAAGGATCTTGATGTATTGGGTTTGAATGCCCTGTTTGGCTAGGGCTTGATAAACGCTCGGTCTCCACAGAATCAAAGGCTTTCTTTAAATCAATGAGCGTGAGGCAGAGCAGCATCTTGAACTCCCTACAAACCTCGATGAGCTTGGTTACTGTGTGGATATGGTCGATTGTGCTGAATCCTTTTCGGAAGCCAGCTAACTCGGCGTGGTTGTCCTTCATCGAATGTTCTGCCAATCCTGTTCAGGATGACTCGAGTGAGCAGCTTGTAGAATGTGGACAACAGGCAGATGGGGCGATAGTTGCCAATGTCGTGGATGTCTCCCTTCTTGAACAGTAGAACTGTCCTGCTAGTTTTCCATTGGGAGGGCACCTTGCATTCAGACAGGCAACTCGTGGAGAGTTGAGCCAGCGTATTTATGAGTACTGACGGCAGATTCTTCAGGTGTTAGGATCTGACTTTTTCTGGGCCTGGTGCTGTTCCCTTCTTTTTTAAAATTTTTTTATTATACCACCGTGAGACATACAATTACAAAGGTGTTCATAATTGGTTCTTGGTAATACAGTATTCCAGCACCCATCCCTCCACCAGTGCCTCATTTCCACCACCAGTGTACCCCACCTCCTCCCGCCCACCCCAAACCAGGCTACCTCAGTAGCAGGTTTCCTCTCTTTCTCTCTGTCTCTCTCTCTGTCTCTGCATCTCTCTCCCTCTTCTTTTACACATTGTGGCTAGCCCTGCAGATATTTAGAGTTTATCACTTAAGTCTCTTTCGTGAGTTTTTCCCACACTTAGTAAAACACTGGTATCTATTTATATTCTATTAATGAATGCAGTCATTCTATATCTGTCCTTTTCCTTCTGACTAATTTCACTCAGCATGTTAGTCTCCATGTCCATCCATTTGCAGGTCAAGTTCATAATTTTGTCTTTTCTGACAGTGCATAGTGTTCCATAGTGTAGATGTACCACAGTTTCTTTAGCCAGTCCTCTGTTCTCGGGCATTTAGGTTGTTTCCAGATTCTAGCTATAGTGAATAGCGCAGAGATGAATAAAGAAGTACAGATAGTGTTTCTGCTATGTGTTTTTCGGTCTCTAGGGTATATTCCCAGGAGTGCTATTGCTGGATCAAGTGGGAGCTCAATATCTAGTGTTCCCTTCTTTACCGACGAAATGGCATGTTGGATTTCAGAAGGGAGAACGTTGGGAATGATATATCCATCCTCTGGAATTTGGTATGTGGGCAGGTGGACATGGCTATCAAATAGATATGAGTAGAAGTCATGTATGATCTCCATTGCCTTTCTGGAAGATGTGATAGATCCATCAGGACATCGGAGGGGCAGTCATCTTGCATGACAGAAATTCAGGCTTCTCCCCACCCCCTTTGGGTCACATCTGGCTGTGCTCAAACCTACTACTGGCTCTGTGCTCAAGAATTAGTCCTGGCAGACACTGGGACCATATGGGGACCACAGACTGAACTGGATAGGCCACATTCAAGGCAAGTGCCCTCCCAGCTATATTATCACTCACAGCTCTTCAGGCTTTGTAGTGGTGTATGGCCTTTGGTAGGCTCAGAAAATCTTTGTGCAGTGCATGAATATCTGGCTGACCACATGGTAGGTAAAGTAGACAGGGCTTTTTCAATTGTTTTCTACATGTGATCCTCTTTTTCTGGATACCTAGGTATACAAAATCAGTGTACAAATCACAGATAATAAATCATGAAGATTTAATAAATCATGAAGAAATTCATTTTAAAACACATTTTTAAAAAAAATTATGTCACTTTTGATACAGTTGCAACCCACAGTTGAAGAAGCTATAATTAAACCCATTTAATTAACCCTTGGTTAGAGCAGTGGTTTTCAATGGCCAACGTCGGACTCATGCTGATCTGCAGAAAATTTCCTGCTGTTCCCTGAAAAAGTTATGCTTCTTGGATTGCTCTTTAAGCTTGTGTTCTCCATTGAACACATATCTCACTTGCTTGTCTCTATGTTTCTTTGCTTATTTACTTCAACTCTGGAGAAGCCAGTGTTCTCTTGGGCACATACTTCTTTTTCTCTCCCCTCAGATCTTTCATAAGTCTCAATTAAATACTATCTTGCTTCACCCCAAAATCTTTTTTTCTTAATTCTTAAATATTTTATTATACACCATGAGATATACAGTTACAAAAAAGTTCGTGTTTGGGTTTCAGTCATACAGTGTTCCAACACCCATCCCTCCCCAGTGCCCATTTCCCACCACCAATGTCCCGATTCCCTCCCCCTCTCCCAGCCTGCCTCTATAGAAGATTCTTTAACTCTTTTTTAAAAAGATATTTTATTATACCACTGTGAGATATACAATTACAAAGATATACAATTAAAAAGTTCATATTTGGGTTTTGGTCATACAGCGTTCCAGCACCCATCCCTCCACCAGTGCCAATCTCCCACCACCAACTATCGGTTCCCTCCCTGCCCCAGCCCGCCTCCATGGCAGATTCAAGTTCTTTAACTCTTTTCTCTCTTACTCTTTCTCTCTTCCTTCTCTTACACATTGTTGATTGCAATACACACATTTAGAGGTTATTATGTATATCCTTTTGCCTGTATTCAATGCTCAATTCTAGGCTGGTATTATCACTTTTGACAATTATTAGCACAGTGTTCCCTTCTCTATCTTTCCTAAACTCTGACTCCCACACGTTTGTGGTCGATTCCACCTTTGACAAGATCTCTTGATATATGTTTTGCCTACCTTGGATATTGGTATCATAGTATATATATATATATATATATATATATATATATATATATATATATATATATATATATATATATGACTGAAATCAAGTCATCCTGAACAGGATTGCAGAACATTAGATGAAGAACAACCTTGCGAGCAAGCTGGCTTCCAAAAATGGATTCAGCACAATCAACCATATCCACACGATAACCAAACTCACTGAAGTCTTTAGAGTTCAAGATGCCACTCTGTCTCATGTTCATTGACTTAAAAAAAGCCTTTGATTCTGTGGAGATTGAAGCAGTCATCGAAGCACTAGCCAAACAGGGTGTTCAAACCAAATACATCAAAATCCTTTGTGAGCTGTATTATGGGTTGACCACCAGGATCTCACCATTCGACAGGGAAGTGATTATGGATGTCAAAAGAGGGGTTCGGCAGGGTGATACCATTTCACCATTTTCATGCTTGGAATGTACCCTCGAGTACATCATACGACAATTAGAATGGGAAGGATTGGGAGTGAAGATAGACGGTCGGCAACTGTACCACCTCCACTTCTCTGATGACTTCGTTCTAATAACACCAAACATTAGCCAAGCGGCACAAATGCTGGCTGACTTTGACCGAGAATGTGGAAAGATAGGTCTACAGCTGAATCTCTGCAAAACTATGTTCATGAGAAATGAACTAGTTCCAGAGGCCCCATTCACTCTCAATGGAACAAACATCTCTGAATGCAGCAGTTATGTGTACCTAGGTCGAGAAATCAACATGATGAACAACCTAAAACCTGAGTTGCGCGAGAGGAAAAGAGCGGCATGGAATGCCTTCAAAAAAACATCAAAACAATAGCCAAAGAACAAAGAACCTCCGGCTCTGGGCACCTCTTTGACTCCACCATTCTCCCTGCATTAACACGTGCGCCTCAGAGACCTGGGCCCTACGAAAGCAGGATGAGAATGCTATTCCGGGTCTCCCCAGAGAGGAATCGAAAGAGCTATGCTTGGAATATCACGCCTCACTCAAGTGAGAGAAGGAATCCGGAGTTCCGACCTCCATCGCTATTCTAAAATCAAGGGCGCTGTCTCATCTGCCAGGACATCAAAAATCAGATTGGCTAGTCATATAATGCGATCTGGAGACAACCGTTGGACTAGAGCCATTACCCATTGGATCCCACAGGACATCAAAAGATCTCATGGCCGCCCACCTGCAAGATGGTCAGACTTCTCTAAACAAACAGTTCGAAGCTCTTAATATCCCAAAACAAACATGCCATTGGGCTACACTGGCATGTGATAGGGTCAAATGGAAACATTACTGGTGCTGCTCGAGCAAATTGATGAATAATGGGATATCAAGTAATGCTTTGTGGCTCAGCAAGTGGTCTATCTTGGAGAATGTTCCATGTGCATTGGAGAAAAATGTGTATTCAGTTTTTTGTGATGAAAAGCACTGTATATATCAACTAGCTCTCTTCCATTTCTTCCTTCAGCCTCACCCCTAAATCTTAAAGGAGGAAAAGTTATGCCTCTAACATATGGGAATGCCTGAATCATAGTGATACTATTACACATATTTATATATACATATCTTGTAATAAATACTAATTTGTTTTTCTCCCAGTGATCTACGAAATATTTCTATTTTCGCTAGAAATATTTTTTTGAAACTGCTGGATGAAGAAAAATTAGCTCATGTCAATAACTGATTTTTCATCCTTAATCAAATTTTGTAAGAACCTATGGAGAGAGCTGGTACTTCTTTTATTATCATATATTTTTATTTCCTTTGTTTTTTAGACCCAGGAATGCTGAGAGGGCACAACCTGTTTCTGTGCTCAGTAAGTGACCTCTGGGAGGTACTTAAGGGACCAAATGGTGCTGGGTCAGCAGGATTAGGGCAAGAAAATTAACCCCCTGTACTTTCTTTTGCTTCTGGCGCTGGAAGGAGTGATAGGAGCGTGTGATTTCTGCCTCTCCTTCCTGAGAAGGTCCTCTCAACTATCAGAGAGTTGTCTTAAAGGAAGTTTAGGTGCCCTTGAAACAGAGTGCATTAGCAGTAGTTTTCAGCCACTGGTCCAGTCTGCTGCTAGCCTATGGTAGTAAGGGTGAAAACCACTGGCTTATGACCAGGGTGATAACTTCTGATACCAGACCAGTATGCAGACAGGTGCTGGTCTACAGAAGTACAAGGTTGAAGAACGTTGTTTGGGGATGGTGAGATGCATCAATGGGTTGGATTACGTGGTCTGCATTCAGGAGCTCCCAGGTTTTGTTTTATTTTAGTTGTTTGGCTTTTTGGGTCTCACCTGGCGATGCTCAGGGATTACTCCTGCTATGCTCAGGGGACCATATGGGATGCTGGGAATTGAACCTAGGTTGACTGTGTGCAAGGCTAACACCCTATCTGCTATATTGCTCTGGCCCCAGGAGCTTCTGTCTTTGATCAAACATGACCCTTAATCACTGCAGGATAAGTTCCAGAAACCAATAAATAAGCACACAAAAAAATTAAATAAATAAACAATGGGTTTTGGGACTGGAAACAGTACAGGGGTTAAGTGTCGGGGGCGCTGCGGGGTCCCGACAGTGTCAGGACAGAGGTTGTCTTCTACCTCCGAGGACGCCGGGAGAACAGATGAAAACTCACGAGTCGGTGCAGTTCCAAAAAGGCTTTTAATAGTACAAAAGCTCTTCCACAGCACTCCAATATAATGAACAAGCTCTAGCTCTGGTCGAATTTAGACCATACAAAGAGAGCCTAAGTCTCCCACCAAAGAGAGAGGATCTCACCCGAGGCTGAGTCCTACCCAAAAGAGGGAGCAAAAGGCCAAAGAGCCAAAAGCCAAAAGCCACAAGGCTGAGGAGCCAAAAGCCGAAAGCTAAAAGGCCCAAAAGGCAAAAGTGAAGCGTGAAGGGGCCTCAAGTCAGCCCTAATATACACCAAAGTAATCCAACCAACCGGGAGGGTCATGTCAACAAAGAACTCTAAACAGAGTGTAGTGCCACACCCTATTGCAGGTATAAACAAAGGTTATGCCAAGGTCTAATCCTTTCTACCAAGATTATCTCTTATGTAAAACACTGGAAAGAGGGGGCTGGTTCATCAATAAAGGCTTTATTTGGAGGTGTTTATAGAAGTATGCCTCCCGCACGGCAAGCCTAGCAAGCTGCTCGTGTTGTATTTGATATGCCAAATGCCAGTAACAATTATATTAGATCATTCTCATGACCTAATATAATGGTTTGAGGCTCTTTATGTTCCTGTACCAAGCCGATGCCCTTGGCTCTACAGCATGTGACAGGACATATTGAGATATTACTGGTGCCCGCTCTAGCAAATAGATGATTAACGGGAAGATCGTGATCGTGATCGTGATCCTAACTTCATGAGCTTCATGTAATCTAGATGGTACCCACAAGGTCCTTCTTATTACCTGCACCAGGGTGATTCTTAGTATCTTGTGTACTGAAAGGGTCACACTCGCCTGCTTAGAGCAAACTAGTATGATCCTTCCTTCCTATAGTTTTCCTATAGTCTCAGCGTAGCCAGGGTGGTAGTCTCCTGGTAAATTCTAACTGTCCCACGCTGGGTGCAGTGGGAATAAAGAGGAGCTGTGCCCAATCTAGAAAACATAGAAGTCTTAGTAGATGTATAAGTCAGAAGTTATTCAATCAAGGTGACTTCTGTAACTGCCACACCCTCTAGCACTATTTACATAGAAGAGAGGTCTCATTAGAATGAACCATGGCTTAAATAAGATTAAGCTGGGAGTGGGCA
This sequence comes from Cryptotis parvus, assembly GCA_021461705.1. Lineage (NCBI taxonomy): Eukaryota > Metazoa > Chordata > Mammalia > Eulipotyphla > Soricidae > Cryptotis > Cryptotis parvus. The sequence goes on from JAJIBD010026364.1 coordinate 66,473, forward strand.
AAACAACAAAGCTCCCAGGTTAGCTAAACCTGTCCTCCAACAGTTACGTTTGCTTTTCATGTAGTCTGTCCAGGTTTGATCCTGGCATAGTATGTTTCCCTGAGCACTGCAGGTTGTTTTCAACACCCCTCCCCCACTTGCCCACTCCCCAACACCTCAAAAAAAGGTTATTGGTACTCCTCATTCCTGACTTAAGTTCTGAAGTCTGTGTATAAAAATCCCTTTCTTGGAAAATTCCTACCATTGGACTTGCGACTGTAAAGTGACAAAATGTGTAGTAATGGTCTTCTGTCACTCATGAGTCTCTTCTAAAGTATGACTCAAATATGACTTTCTCCCATGGGACAATGTATATCCTAAACCATTCCGTTATTGGGACCAGAGAGATAGTATAGCAGATACGGTGCTCACATGCTGCTCACATGCGGCTGACCTTGGTTGGATCCCCAGCATCCCATATGGTTCCCCAAGCACTACTAGGAGAAATTGCTGAGTGCCACCCCCACCCCTCCATCCCCCAATAGCATTCCTTTATTAAATGTTTTGCTTTTTTTTTTGAGGGGACTAGGAACATAGAGCAGTGCTCAGGGCTTGCACAGGGCTAGTTTCATTTCCACATAATGATGCACAAGTTCAATTACTTTAGTTCCTGAGAAACTTCCTGGTAAATATTTCATATTCCCTATTTGTGATTTGGCACAATTTTATTTCACTAAACTACATGTCATCAGCTTTGAGGCAAATAACATACATTTCCTGTCTTTTCTGGTTTCTGGGTTTCTTCCTGGCCAACCCTGGAATTTTAAGATATTCAACTATTTGAGTCTGTTTTTGGATGTGATTTGCTGTTGGATGTAAGATATTCTACGTTAGTCTGTTGTTGGATGTAATTTGCCAAGTTATTTCCCTCCATCTGTGATTTTTTTTCCTTTTTGGTGTTTGGGCCACACCTGAACACAGGAGCTACTCAGTCAGCCTCTCAGCTCAGTGCTGGGGGAAAAGATCTATTCAGATGGTGCTTAGCAGACCTGGCCAGGGTCTCCATTGTGGAAAGCACAGAAGCCAGTGCAGGCCTTTGCACCTTCTACCCAAGATCTTCACAGATCAGGACTTACATTTAGATGAAGTCCTATCTACCTATCCTGTCTGCGGTGTGCTTATATGTCTAAGACCCTTTCACCCAACCTCAAATTCGAAAGATGTATTTTTCGTTGAAATAATATGCTCTCTTCTGTAAATGCCTGTTTTCATGACTTTAATTTACTTCTGACTGTGCTTACAGAAAACCAGGTATTCTGGCTGGGTATTATAGTACTGTAGAAGGGCAACATATACACATAAATCACTGATTTTTTGTTTTGGGTCATACCTGGCGATGCTCAGGTGTAACTGCTGGCACTACACTGAGTAATTACTCTTGGCAGTGCTCATGGGGACCATATGGACTCCAGGAGTTAAACCCAGGTTGGCCTCGAGCACGGGAAACACCCTACCCACTGTACTATTCACCGAGAAACCCAAAGTAGGGACCACCCCGAATCTAGTATTCCTTGTACTGGGCTGCCCAGGAAAGCAAGATTTCACAATTTTTTGCTGCTGGTTCAAAACAAAACCATTTCTCTAGAGAATCTCGAATATTCTTCCAAAATTCTAAAGTAAATTCATATACAAAGCATCTCCTACAGTAAGAAAAAAAATGGCAGAACACCAATTTCTGAGTATATGAAAATTTATTACTGTGTTTTCATGATCAAAACCTATGATCTTGGTCTTTCCTTCTTGCCTTTGTATAAAGCCAAAAGAGACACGTTGGCTACTTTGACAACTTTAAAGCGGACTCCGGGAATGTCTCCAACAGCATGTCCTTTACGACCAAATCCAGCAACCAGAACTTCATCATTTTCCTGGGGAAAAATCAACAATTTAATCACTTCAGATGTCAATCACTAAAAGTTTCCAATTAGCATATAAAAACCAGAAGAATACCTCATGTATGGAAGCTTTAACGAGACTGAAACACTCACCTCGATAAAATTCAAGCAGCCATCATTGGGTACAAAGGCTGTGATTTTTTTGCCGTTCTTGATCAGCTGAACTCGGACACACTTCCTAATAGCAGAATTGGGCTGCTTAGCCTCAACGCCACTGCAACAGAAAGCATACGTGTTTGCCAACTTAAAAAAAAAAACTTACTTCATTAAGCACAGCATTATCACCAAGCCCTGTACAACCTTCAAGTTAATCTTACTCTCCACCTCCCTGTGTAATCCAATTTCCTCTTCATTTTAGTTTTGTTAGCAAAGCATTAAAACTTCCAATCCCTTCACACCCAGTAAAACTGGAGCTACAAAGAGTAAACTCAGGAACCCTGCCTCACATTTGTTGGGAACGTGGTGGTTGGCAGAACAAGAAGTTTCTCCTAGGCTGTAATCTTGGTCGTAAAGGTGCAGGCAACGTAAGCAATTTAACCTGACTTTTTCAAATAGAAAAATATGATCGCAAAACTCGCCCATGGGTGCCTCTTGCAGCAGCTTCCAAAGGCTCTCAAGGTCTCAAAACACATATTGCACCGCTGCTCCCTCCCCGCCAATGCCATGCCCATCCCTACCCATTCCTTTCCCGAGCTGGTATCAAAATATCAGCAGCGATCCTCACGTTACCCCAAGCCCAATCTCGACCCTCAATACTGCGCCACCATCTCGAGCCGCCCTAAACCCTCAACGGACAGAGCCCACTCACACTTTCTCCAGCACGATGCCCTTGGCGTGGGACGCGCCCCCGAAAGGGTTGGCTTTCAGCGCCGTGCCCAAGTGCGCCTTCTTGTACTGTTTGTCGTGCCACTTCTGGTCTCGCCGGTGGCTGCGGAGCTTCCGGGCAGTGCGAAGGCCGCGACACTTTCCTAAACATCCACAGGGGAAAAATCATGAAGCTACAAGTCACCCGGAGTTCTTCCGCCAACACATGCGGTCGCGCCTGCACCTTTGGGCTCTCTGGGTTCACCCGCCTGACAAGTTGGTTGGATCCTTCGCCCCCCATCTTGGCACGTGGGCCCGGCGCTAAGCTACGCTGCTCCCGGAATTAGTAGGTAAAGGGAGGCCTGGTGGGCGCGCACGGCGGCTGCTCAGGTCCCCTAAAGCCGACCGACTTCCCGGGGCCCACTGTGGAGGCGGCGTCTGGCACGCGGCGTCTCTCTAGGGACAAGCCGGAGCCTCCATGCCGGATCGGTCTTTCCTGAGGTGAGCCCCGTCAGCGCCCGCGAAGGCGACGCTTCCCCGAAAGTCACCCGCCAGAGCCCAAGGCGTCTCCGTCAGCTCTCGCCTCCCATCTACGCGCCGGTCCCCGGCGGCTTTGCGCCCCTCAGCCCAGCCCCTCTCGGCCTACCCATCTTGTCGGCAGCGCGGGCCCGGAGCGAAAGAGAGAAGCGGCGCGGAAGGACCCACAAGCCACCGCGAGCAGGCTCCGCCCACAAGCCCCGGCGAGCAGGCTCCGCCCAGAGAAGGACCCTGGGAGGCTGTCTGCGCCACGCCTGACACCTTTCAGAAGAAAGCCGCCGGAAATACATTTTTTACCTCATCTCCTGAAATTCCAAAATATCATTGATTAGTCGTTTATCTCTCTTCTCGCGAACGCTGGAGAAAGCAGAAACTTGGACTACCAATCCCAGAACTCTTGGCGGGAGACTCGGGGCTCCAGGCGCCCTGGGCAGCCCCAGGAGCGGGGCTTAGAGTTGGAGGGAAGAAGGCGGAGGCCCAGGTGTGCGCGCTCCTGGTGAGGGGAACGCCCAGAGCGTTTGGAAAACTCCGCCTACGAATTTAGGCGTAAGTTGGAAAAGTTTAGTAAAACAATGTGACGTGATAGTAGAAACACCTAAGCTTTTTTTTTTTTTTTTGCTTTTTGGGTCACACCCGGCGACGCTCAGTGGTTACTCCTGGCTCTGCACTCAGGAATTACTCCTGGCGGTGCTCAGTGGTTACTCCTGGCTCTGCACTCAGGAATTACTCCTGGCGGTGCTCGGGGGACCATATGGGATGCCGGGGATCGAACCGGGCCGGCATGGGCCGGCCGCGTGCAAGGCAAACGCCCTACCCACTGGGCTATCGCTCCGGCCCCAACCTAAGCTTTAGAGTTCAACCAGGTTTTACCTCCCGAAGCTTTCATTTACTGCTTGTGCTGCCTTGCACTGTTCATTAACTCCCATAAACGTATTTCTTCTGTAAATGGAAATCGGAGAGCTTCCTGGAAACGTGTTATAAAAGTATATTTGAGGGGCCGGAGTGATAGTACAGCGGCTAAAGGCGTTTGCCTTGCAAGTGGCTGACCTGGGTTCGATGCCCCGGTATCCCATGCGGTCCCCCCTAGGGCCGCCGGGGGTAAATCCTGAGTGTAGAGCCCGGAGTAATCCCTGAGCATTGCCGGGTGTGACCCAAAATGCCAAAAAAAAAAAAAAAAAAAAAGTATATTTGAATGTTACCTCTTTCATATTGTTTCAGGCACTGGGAATACAGTTGTTAACGCGATTTGTTCTTACTAAACTCCAGCTGCAAGAAGTCAGACTATAATTCACTTTATTTTTTATTTTTTGCTTTCTAATCACACCCGGCAATGCTTAGGGGTTACTCCTCACAGTGTTCCAGGGGACCATATGGGATGCTGGGGATGGAACCCCGCATCTGCTGCATGCAAGGTAAAAACCCTACTTATTGTAATATTACTCTGTTCCCTAAAATCCACTTTTATATATAAATAAAGCATATTTAAAAAGCAATTAAAGAGACCGGAGAGAGAAAACACTGCCAATAAGGCGCTTGCCTTGTGATAACACGAAAGTGGAATTCCTATACTAGTGGGTTCTTGAAAATTGCATGAAAAACATGCATATAACATGCATTTAACATATAAAACTCAGATGAAGTGAAGTGAATTTATTCTGTAGAAAAGGTAGATGATTCCTGGTCCCTCCCCAGATGTCCAGACCTCTCCACCACCATGAGTGATGTCCCTGTGCCACCAAAGTTTAGTGACCTGTAAAGGAGAAGGCAACTAAGAGTTCAGGAGACAGTACAAGTGTTAGAATTCCTGGCACCATATGTTCCTCCAGTGTCAAAGAGCTCCCCCACCCCCCTGCAGCACCCCCCAGAGCACAGGTTTGTCCCTAACGTCCTCCAGCTCTGCTGGCATGGTCCAGGTCAGCACCGCAGGGGCCTGAGCAACATCACCTGCTGGCTGCTTGCCTGGAAATTTACTGGAGGGACCCTAAATCGCCTGAGCATCAATGGGAGCCCCAACAATAAAAGCAAAACACCAACAGGAGAACTGCAGTGTAAATAGCAAGTGAGGATGAAACTGTGATTAGACAGCTGCAGTCTCATGATAAGACTAACGGTTGAGGACTGATACTGATGGATGAGCAAAGAAAGTGATTCTCAGATGGAAGCTACTCTGGGTAATAATGCCATGAGTGTTGTTGAAATGACAGCAAGGACTTTAGAATACTGCATAAACTAAGTTAATAAAGCAGGAGGATGGTTTGAGAGGACTGAGTTCAATTCTGAAAGAGGTTTAACTAGGCAAATGCCAACAAATAGTTGCATTTTACCTAGTTCACTTGTCTTCTCATTGTTCATCGATTTGCTCCAGCGGGTGCCAGTAACGCTTCCATTTGTTGGGAATGAGGTCCATTATTGTTACTGTTTTTGGCATATCACATACACCATGGATAGCTGTGGCTCTGGGCTCATCCCAGGGGGCTCAGTCTTTTTCTATGTCAGACCATCAACCATCCAGGGCCCACGGGGCAGAGCCCTGGGTGTAGACAAGCCTGTTTCCTGTCTGCCACTGCCAATGCAACCGGCACCACAGCCACACCTGCAGCACCTCGTGTTAACCTGCAGAAAATCTTTTGTGAAAGGAGCCGATTAATGCATCAAGACTGTTTTACTTTAAAAAGTTGCCATAACTACCTCAGTCTTTCGTAACAACCATCCTGATCAGGCAGTAGACACTAGTAACATGGAAGGAAGACCTCCCACATCAAAGAGTGACCACAAACCTGAAGGCTCAATAATAGTTGTGTTTTGTAGTCATAAAGTATGTTTCAAAGTATTTGTTATTGTTTTTGTTTTTAGGACAAATCCAGTGGTGCTCAGGGTTTCTGGCTTTGCACTCAGGGTTCACTCTTGGTGGTACTGAAGGAATCAAATGGAATGCCAGAGATCAAATGTGGATCGGCAGTATGCAAAATAAGCAACTTATGTGCTGTACTATGTCACCCTGACCCCCAAGGTATGTACAGTTTTAAAGACACAATGCTTTATATAAAAGCTTATAAACACTGTGAAAATGTGTTGCCTTATTTTATTTTGCCTTATTTTAACAAATACTTTATATGTAGACACCATGGTTTATAAAGTTGTGAAGTTTTTAGTTATAAAACCTTTAGTAAAGACTTATAGGCACTGTGAAAATGTGTTGCCATATTTAACTTAAAATACTTTATATGTAGACACCATGGTTTACAAAGTTGTTGACAATAGGGTTCCTGGCATATATTATTCTCAGCTACAGTGCCACCTCCAGTGACTGCATCCCCTCCACCAGTAACTCTAGATTCTCTTCCAATCCCCTGGCCAGAGTCCTTTGCAGACACATTATTAAGTTTAATTATCATAGTTTGGTTCCTGTGCTTACAATGGTGTTGAGTCTAGTGATTTAGATATGTCAGATGCCTCACCTCTATTCCACAAATGAAATTTTAAATCTTCTGCACAGCAAAAGAAACATGGGATACAATTAAAAGACCCTACTAAATGGTAGGAAATATTTATATACAATATGTCAGTTAAAGGGTTAAATACCCAAGATATACAAAGCATTCACAAAAATCAACAGCAATAAATCCAACAACTGCATTAAATAGTAGGGGGAAAGAAATAAGTAAATTGTGAAGACAGGTGACCAATAGCATATGAAAAAAAATGCTCACTGTCACTTATTATCCCAATTGAGGAAAGTTTGAATTGAGATCATAATGAGATATACCTCACACTAGTGGAAATGGCATGTATCAAAGGGCTAGAAATAACTTGTTTTGGCAGGGAGATAATAAGAAAAAAATAGAACCCTCATGCACTGCTGGTGGGAATATTGTCTGGTTCTTGACTTTAAATTATACTATAAAGTGATAGTAATCAAAATGGCAGACTACAGGAATAGGGATATATTATTGGAAAATACACTAGAATTGAGAAGCCAGTGCTAAACCCTTTGCTATATGGACAGTTAGTCTGTGACAAAGAAGCTGGGTGCATGAAGCAGGGTAATAAAAGCCTCTTTAACATATGGTGTTGAGGACCAGAGTGATAGTACAGCTGGTAGGGCATTTGCCTTGCACATTGGTGACCTAGGTTTAATCCTCGGCATCCCATATGGTCCCCAAAGCACTACCAGGAGTAATTCCTGAGTGCAGGGCCAGGAGTATCGCCTGAGCGATGCTCAGGAGTAATCCCTGAGCATTGCCAGGTGTGACACAAAAAAGCAAAAAAGAACAAAACAAATGGTGTTGAGAAAACTGGATAACCACATGCAAAATAAGGTGAAATTGGATCTGTAACTCACACAAAGGATAATAAACTGACACTGAGCACTGGATTACAGACCTGGAAATTCTAGGCTGGGGATAATGAGGTGAAAAGGAATTCATGGAGTGTGTTGGGTGCTTTGGTGGTGGTAAGATGTGGTAGCTGTATACACCCAAGCCATAATTATCACTCGAATCACACTTGAATCACTTGAATCCCATTATTCATCGATTTGCTCGAGCAGGCACCAGTAACATTTCCACTGGACCCTATCACGTGCCAGTGTAGCCCAGTGGCATCTGGTTGATTCAGGAATATGAAGAGCCTCAAACCGTTCCTTCAGGGTCTTGACAAAGAAGTCTGACCATCTTGTAGGTAGGCGGCCACGTGATCTTTTGACATCCCATGGGATCCAGTCGGTAACGGCTCTAGTCCAGCAGTTGTCTCCAAATCGCATTACATGTCCAGCCCACTAAACATATAATATAAATTATAGCATAAAAAATAAAACAAAAACCCCAGGTTAAGATCTTTCAGGCAATGCATTAGTCTAAGCAAAAGAGACTTCATTTCACTTTAAAGTGTGTGTTTGTGTCTAACACATACTTAATGTTCCTTTTTTTTTAAAGAAAAAAAAAAGATCCAAATGGGAAAACTTGCCTTTCTGGACAATAATATGGCCATTCCTCCAAAGACTAGAAATTGAACTCCCATTTGACCCAGCCATACCACTCCTGGGAATATACTCTGGAAAGCCAAAAAATACACAGTGGAAACACCATCCCTACTTTTGTGTTCATAGCAGCATTATTCACAATAGCCAGAATCTGGAAACAACCAGAGTGCCCGAGAATAGATGACTGGATAAAGAAGCTTTGGTGCATCTACACAATGGAATACTATGCAGCTGTTAGGAAAAATGAAGTTATGAAATTTGCCTATAAATGGGTGGACATGGAGATCATGTTGAGTGAAATTAGCCAGAAGGAGAGAGACAGATATAGAATGACTGCATTTATTTGCATGACATAAATATATATGTACATATTATGATACCAATATCCAAGGTCAAGTGAAACATGTATAGGGAGGTCTTGTCAAAGGTGGAAATTATCACAAACGTGTGGGAGTCAGAGGCTAGGTAAGACAGAAAATGGAACAGTGTGCTAATAATTGTCGAGGGTACTAATGCCAACCTAGAACTGAGCATTAAATAGAGGCAAAAAGATACACATGACAACCCTTTAATGTATGTTCTGTAATCCATAGTCTGGAAGGGAAGGAAAAAAGAAAGAGATAGAGAGAAAGGGAAAGAAATAAAGAACCTGCCATGGAGGTGGGCTGGGGGAGGAGGGAGGGAACTGGGGACGTTGGTGGTGGGAGATGGGCACTGGTGGAGGGACCGGGTGCTGGAACACTGTATGACCAAAATCCAAATATGAACTTTGTAGTTGTATATCTTTGTAATTGTATATCTTACGGTGGTATAATAAAATACTTAAAAAAAACAAAGGGGAAAACTTTTTGGGGGTGGGGCGAGACACACCTGGAATGCTCAGGGGTTACTCCTGGCTCTACACTCAGTAATTACTCCTGGTGGTGTTATCAGGGGACCGTAGGGGATGCCTGGAATCAAACCCTGGTTGTCTGTGTATAAGGCAAGCGCCCACTGCTCTGTGAGACTCAGGAAACATGTCATTGATCTAACTCTGGTGCCCTAGAAGCAAAGCCTGTGCTCTAGCCCTTTGAACTATCTCCCCAGCTGAACAAGACTTAACAATTAATACTTTACAATAAAATACTTAAGTACTTAACTATCTTTCCATGTGGAGTTGGGGGAACAGTGCCAAATGGTGGAGTGCATACTCTGCATGTGGAAGCCCCAGGTTTTCACTTCATGGTCCTCTGAGCACTGACTCCAAGCACCAACCTGGCAGTAGCCCCTGAGCACCAAAACAAGCAACAAGAATGATTAAAGTATTCTTTCTCTAAACTGCAGTTCACATCTAGTGTTGGAGGAGGTATATAAAAGCAGTGGAAAGTTTGTCAGAAAAGGTTCTTATTTGATATTTCTTGAAATGTTAGGAGAGTGGAAATAGAGAATAAAGTTTCCTTCTTTCCTGTACTTCATTCCAAACAGAAGTTCAGGTAGTGGAATCCCTGATTTTCCTGACCCCCAAAATTCCCTTCTTATGCCAGGTAAGAAGGGATAACCTCTGTGTTGTACCTCTGTGTTGGAGAAAGAGGATGAGCATGTTCAATTCTTTTCTTTATCTTTTGCAATTGGCCAAACTGAGGAGCACATGTTTGCTGTGTGCTCTGTGAAAATAACATGTGTGCACATGTTTGCTGTGTGTCCTTCCAGGAAAAGGAAGGCCTCTTTTCGGAAGCTGGACCCATACTGCAAGTTAGGCTGCCATGTTTGTTTTTTTCTGTGGGTGTCTGGGGGCTGGCTCTCAGTTTCACTGCATTTTGCTTCTTTGCTCAGCATCATTCTCCGTCTTGGCCTTTGTTAGTTATTAAGGTAGCATTTGAACCTCTGTCTTGCCACTTATTCCTTCATGCTCAAGTGGGACAGAGGGTACTATTATTTGACTTTTCTTAGAGATCTCCCAGCTGAGAGAAATCCATCTTCATAAATAATATCTGTAGAATAGATTTAGCTCATGGGTGATATTGATAGATTTTTTTAAAAATTTGATAAGAGTGAGAAGCTAGTTTTTGGGGGAAGTCTTCAATAATGTTGGGTTTTAACAATGTTACAAATTGATGTTGGAGCATTAGGAATAAAAATGACTCCTAGTGCTTTAGCTATAAAAATTGAGGCAGTGGTTGCTATGGAAATGTGACAAGTTAGAATAACAGCTATAAGTGAGAATGTGGAAGCAGTAAGAGTAAGACTGATGATTACCTGTGCTACAGAACTACCAGCAGTGAATGCTGAGTGCTTAATTTTACCTGAGTAAATTATTAAGTGATTTTTCTTTTATCCAAATGAATGTGATTTTTTTTTTATCTTTCTAACTCTAGTTACTCTCTGGTGCAGCCATTGTTTCTTTTCATGTATAACCCAAGTGGAACTAAACAAAGCATGTGTATTGCCATATAATCTTACTTATTTACAGGTCTGATCTTTAAAATATTGTTATTATAGTAGAACCTCTGTATAGAATATTTAATGCCTTCTGTGAAATTCCTGGAAGGGAACTATTTAGTATGCATATTAAAATTATTCTTTAGGTATTCTCTAAATTGTCTGAGAACCGAACAAAATAAAAGATTCTATTTCAGTAGGGGTCTTTGAGTTATGAGAAAAGAAAGATAATTTTTCTCTCTAGGAGAAGAAAGAAATTTTTTTCTACCCATGAAATATTAAGTTTTTAGAATCTCATTCCCTGGGGAAACGAAAGGTTTCGGTAGATGGGTCAGATATGTGCCATCTGAGGGTTTGTGGGGCCCTCATGGTCTTTGCTAGTGACATGTGGCCAGGGGACTCTTTTCATTCTTTGTATTTTATTTGAAAATGAAGATTAACAGTGATTTGCACATTCAGCATCTCTGTGGGTTGACTTCACAGCCCTGTCCTTGGTGCAGCTTGTATAACCCCTCCTTCTTTTCTTCCCTCTTCCTGCACGTACTCCTTCCTTTTGTCTATTCTTTCAAGGGGAAATGTCTTGTCTTACATTATTTAAGCAGTAAGGTATAAATAAAAAATGCTCAAAATGTATATTTTGTAGTTTTTATATTTATATTATTTCAATATTATTACACTTAAATAATTTACCTTTTTATTGTAGGGCACACCCAGCTGTGCTCAATACTTACTTTTGACTCTGTATTAGGGATCACTTTTTATGAAGCTCAGGGGGACCATATTCAGTGCCAGAGATGGAACTCACGTCATCTACATACATGACAGACACCTTACCCACCATATGATCTCTCTGGCCCTCCATTTAAGTAATCTAAAAATAATTGTGGCGTGAGGTGATCCCCACAGAGGAAATGAGCTATGTTCAGAAATGCAAAATATGCAAACATTTGTACCTTTTAAGAAGGTGTGAAAATCCTGGCGTGTGGAGGGAGTTGAGAAGCTCAGTGAGAGTGTACAGAGTGTGTTGGCTTAGGGGTGACCTGAAAAAAAGTGAGACACCAGAAAGGCTTGGCAGTTCAGGACTTTGTGTGGGTGGTAAGATTTGGTCTTTAAGCCAATGTGCCAAGTAGTTGATTTGAACAAATGATTGGTAGGCGTTTTAGTCTGAGAGCATTGGATGAGTAGAAACTGAAGACTGACAAATGCCAGATGCTCTTTTTTGGGGATTCTGGGACCACACCCAGTCATGCTTAGAATTTACTTCTGGCTCTGCACTCGGGGATTATTCCTGGTAGACTCTGGGGACCATATTGAGTGCTCGAGATTGAACCTAATCTGACTGCGTGTAGCTCCTTAAGCCATTCTAAGACTTCTGTGTACTTATATATAATGGAAAGAAGATTTAATTTTTTTTTCTAGTTTTTTTTTCAAAATTTTATTATTTTTTTATTTTTTATTATTTTTTAATTTTTTATTTTTACAATTACAAAGATATACAATTAAAAAGTTCATATTTGGGTTTTGGTCATACAGTGTTCCAGCACCCATCCCGCCACCAGTGCCCATCTCCCACCACCAACGTCCCGGTTCCCTCCCCCTCCCCCAGCCCTCCTCCATGGCAGGTTCTTTATTTCTTTCCATTTCTCTCTCTTCTTTTCCTTCCCTCCAGACTATGGATTACAGAACATACATTAAAGGGTTGTCATGTGTATCTTTTTGCCTCTATTTAATGCTCAGTTCTAGGTTGGCATTAGTACTCTCGACAATTGTTAGCACACTGTTCCATTTTCTGTCTTACCTAGCCTCTGACTCCCACACGTTTGTGATAATTTCCACCTGTGACAAGACCTCCTGATATATGTTTCACTTGACCTTGGATATTGGTATCATAATATGCACATATATATTTATGTTATGCAGATAAATGCAGTCATTCTGTATCTGTCTCTCTCCTTCTGGCTAATTTCGCTCAACATAATCTTCTCCATGTCCATCCATTTATAGGCAAATTTTATAACTTCATTTTTCCTAACAGCTGCATAGTACTCATGGCAATGCTCAGTGATTACTCTGGTGGGGTTCAGGGGACCATATGGAGTTCCAGGAATCAAACCTGGGTCCTCTTTGTGCAAGGCAAGTGCCCCTATTGCTCTCTCTGCTATTGCTCTGACTTAGGTAGTACTTGGATAGTAACTCAGTTTTGCAGATAAACTTGCACATAGTAATACATAGTAAATAAAAAATAAGCAAAGGTATTGTGAGTTAAAAGAAAGCAGCATGGATCCTGGTACATTTACTTATGCTCTCATGTAGGCTGTTAAGGAGAAAATTTCTAAGTGCCTCTGCATTTTCTGCATATTTTGCATGTCCTAACATCTTTAGGATGTTTGTATAATGGACAACTTTGAAAAGTAGAAAAACTATTTTCTTCTGCAGTAAAGGGTTGTTTTCTTTATTTTGTTGGACACTCAGGGTTCCCCCTGAAATGAAACCTACCCTGTGTGTGAATGTCCTTCTGGGCCCACCCGCACCACTCCATAGGCATGGGGGCTGGGACAGATAGGCCGCTGCTCATATCACATATGAAGTGGGAAGCAACAAACTCCTTTGTCTCTCATGCAGATATCATGTGTCTCCTGCTAAAATCTGTGAAACTGTGGCAAACTAATTTCTTAGTTTCTGTTGGGTAAGGTCTCAAGTCTTCCCATTTCCGGAAAGCTATTTGAGCAGGCAGGTACAGTGTAGGTGGGTGATACCCCAGTGCTTTGCATTTTGCAACAAGCTCTCACATTAGAGTTTTTTTTGTCACTACTTTCTCCTGTAAAATCACAAGATGAGATAGTCTCAGACAGTCATATCTTAAGTGTGACTTCTATTTTAAAACGCATGTGTGAAATCTCCTAGCTACTAATTATTCTGTCTTAAATATTCTTAACTGAGAGAAAATTTCATCAACAGAAAGAATGTGATATTAAAATTTTAGCATCATCAATTCATAAAGTAAGTTAACATGATACTTGCCTTAAGATTAAAAAAACCTTTAGTGATATGTAGACTGAGAACACATCTTTTGAAATAGAATAAAAATGTGTACCCCCTAAAACAGTCAGATAAATTAGTCCTACTGGGATTAAAAATGTTTTTGTACCTGTGTGTGCCTGAAAATATAACTTTAACTTTAGTTAAAGTTATATAACTTTAATATACTTAACTTTACATGTTAAGCACTTAACCACTAACTCTATGACTTCTGAGTGCTCACAGCGCTGTTGTTATCACTGTACAGGATCATTGGGTATCAGAACCTTGGCTTGTAAGAATCAGTGTGATCAGACATGGCTGCTTCCCAGCATTGGTGTCTGGGAGCTATTGATCAGACAGCAGGAGAAGGTGTTCTATTCTGGTGAAGCATTATAGTAGACCAAATAAACTGAAGAAGCAAAATAAATTTTACCTCTTTAGTTTGCTTTATCTCAAGTGCCTCTTAAATAATTAAAGAATTAACTGTGTGGCCTGGATTATGATTGTTTGGGCGCCAGAGGTAGCCCAGCACCTTACGCATGCAGAGCATGAGTTCTGTCATTGAGCTGCATCCTGAATTTGCATCTCTAATGAACAGTGCTGGTCTAGACCCTTGTTGCTCCCACGGTGGTCCTCAGGGGCAGGCAGCATCAGTGGCATCTGGATGCTTGTTAGAAACAAAGATTCCTGTGCCCCACACCAGACCTACTTAGTTTGAATTTACATTTTAATAAAGTCCCGGGTGACATGTGTGCTTGTTAGATTTGGGGCAGCAGAATGTCCATAAGTCTATGAATGTGAGATGTAGCAAGTGAAATAAGTGGCCAGTTAAATTTAGTCACTTGTTAAATTTAGCATAAAGAATAAATTTGGTGGAGAGGTGGGGAGGGTATGGTTTGCTTCAAGTATTGCAGGGGACGTATCTTTATGGAAATGAAATATTGATCTAAAGTTCAAATTTAACTATGTGTCCTGTGATTTTTATGGCAACCATGCCTAATACAGAACTGACAAGGCCTTCTTGAAATTCTACAAAATAAGGAAAAGAACAGGAAGATAAAAAAAAGAGATGAAATGGGGAATTTGGAATGTAAGGAGAAAAGGAAATATGAAAATACCTTGATGGTAGTGGCTTTTCTGTTTATAATTTTGTATGAGCATCCATCATCCAACATTTCTTCATTCTTCCCTTTCACATCATTCATGCTCAACCATGCTTTAATGTCCTCTATCACTGCTAGGGCTCCCAAGAACCTTGTGAGAAGATGATTGTGGGGAAGGCTCTAGACTCCCCATAATTTGTTCATCATGGAAATGATACTAATAAATAGCCTTTTTCTGTTACCAGTATTCTTGTCATTAAAGAGAAGAAGGTTCTTATGTGTCAAAAATGCACATGGAGGAAAGGAAATGGAGGATTTTCTTTCTTGTGACTCTAATGCATCTTTATGGTTGTGGAGGAGTTCCCAACCAGTATTTAGGACACCTGGGGCTTCTTAGAGCATTCTTATCAAATAGACTGATGATTCAATGTGAAGTTCCAAGGATGAGGTGCTGCACAGATCCTATGGTGCCTAGGAGTACCCAGTGGTACTGGGGGCTTGCAGAACTTTACCCAGTGATATTTGCAGGGATCACTTGGAGCAAGGGATAACACCAGTATTTGCTACATGCAAGGCATGCACCTTAAACCCTGTATTCTCTCTCCAGCTCCTTGATTTTATTTTATTTTTTTACTTTCTTGTTTTGAAATTTTTCGTTTTTGAGGAATTACTCCTGGCCATTCCTCAGGAGACCATATGGGATGCCTGGGATTGAACGCAGGTTGGCCATGTGCAAGGCAAATGCCCTACCCACTGTGCTATCCAGCCCAATTTATTTTTGAAAGCTTTCTCTGGCCCCAGAGGACAGTGCTTGTTTGTTTGTTTGTTTAACTCTTTGGGTCATACCCAGCAATGCTCAGGACTTAGTCCTGGTTCTGAGCTCAGGAATTATCCTTAGAGGTGATCAGGGAACCATATGGGATGCTGGGAATCAAACCCAGGTAACCACATGCAAGGCAAACACCCTACTACTGTATTATCTCTCTGACCCAAAATAAATTTTTTTAAAGAACTGGAAAACGAAGAGCTAGTTGACTGACTAAAGGGAGTATACCATAAATAATGTTATCCGTATTGAGGTATTGAGCTAACCTGGAATTTCTCATCCTTGTGTTCTGTCTTCTGCTCTCTCAAGGAATTAATAATATATCTTTGTTTCAAACCCAGATTTTTCAATATTACATGTATCATTTAATTTGGTGACTCTTTGCTTATATTGAGAGGTTATTTATTTATTTTTTATTTATTTATCTCTATCTATTTATTTATTTTTTTATTTATTTATTTATTTTTGCCTTTTGGGACACACCCAGTGATACTCAGGAGTTGCTCCTGACTCTTCACTCAGGAATTACTCCTAGTGTGCTCAGGACCATATATGGGATGCTGGGGATCAAACCTGGGTTGGCCACGATGCAAAGACATACACCCTACCCTCTGTGCTATCACTTCAGCCCTGCTTATATTGAGTTTTAAACTGCTTAGAATTAGCTGAGATGTAAAATCTTACTGTTCTGAACAGTATTTCTTAGCCTTGAAACCAGTTTTGTGAGAAGCACTGAAAGGGCTTCTTTATAGGACAGGAGGGGCCAGAGCTATGGTAGAGCAGGTAGGGAACTTTCATTGCATAAATTCCCTAAACTGTTGCCTGTCCATGAAGCTCTGGACAGTTTCTTTAAATCTGTTATTTTTTTTCCTTTTAAGTCACACCCAGGGATGTTCAGGGTTTATGGGGTTATTCCTGACTCTTCGCTCAGGAATTATTCCTGGTGGTGCTCCAGGAACCATATGGGATGCTGGGATTGAACTGGAGTTGGACGTGTACAAGGCAAACACCCTACCTGCTGTGCTACCCTCTGGTCCAGTTCCTTTAAATCTGAATGACAATGATATTCTCCACCCAAGAGAAAGGCTGATCTCTCCCTTTGGTTCATCCTAAATGCATGAGATGAGAGCCCACTTCTGAGAGTATAGCACCCGGCATGGCAGAGCCTGGCAAGCTACCTTTGTTGTATTTGATATGCCAAAACCCAGTAACAATTATAGACCTCATTCCCATGACCTGAAGGAATGGTTTGAGGCTCTTCGTGTTCCTGGAGCGAGCGATGCCTTGGCTACGCTAGCAGGACGTATGTAGATGTTGCTGGTGCCCGTTCGAGCAAATTGATGATCAATGGGAAGACAAGTGACAAGAGCCATACCTGGCTGTTCTCAGGGCTTACTCCTGGCTCAGCACTCAGGGATCATTTCTGCTAGTGCTCAGGAGTTATATCAAGTGCCAGAGATATAACCCAGCACAGCCACATGCAAGGAGAATGCTTTATCCACTGCACTATCTCTCAAGTCCATTAATTGTATTTTGAAATGTCAGCTTTTTTTTTTTTTGGGATTTCTGTTGTTCATTAATTTTCTTTTTTGCTTTTTTTTAGCCGGGATTGCTGGGTGGGAGTGGATGAAGGCAGAGAAGAAAAAAGTAATAATATTCCACAGGTAGCCATCGAAGGAAGAAGAGTGTTTTATCTGTGATCTCACTTATATTTTTAATTTAAATTAATTTTATTTTAAGGATTATAAGAACTTCACATGAGATCCATCTTTTAACTAATTTGTCCTATATAGTATCACTAATATAAGCATACTTTTATATAGTAGATTGCTAAAAGTTACAACCATTTCTAAACTGAAACTTTTCTCAACATTTCCCATTTCCTCCTTATAGACCTTGGCAGTCACATTTCTGCTCTTTGAGTCTGTGAACTTAGGAATTTTTGATACTTCATATAAGTGAAATCGTATTGTATTTGTTCTTCAGTGACCTTTTTTTTTATGTAGCATAGTGTCCTAAAGTTGCCACATATTGAAGTTTAATTTCTTTTTATAGCTAAATAATATATTCTTATGCAACATGTTCTTCATCCATTCATCTGTCAAAACCCTTAGATTTTTCAAGACAAAGCTGGTAGAAGATCTTACATGGTGGCACTGGAGTTTGTCTGTGAGGGTGACTGCCAGAATTTCAAGGGCTATAAGGAGGTGAGGTGGGGTAGCCCATCTCCACTCTGAGAAAGCCGGAAGATTTTGTCACAAAACCCTCATACTGGAATTTTCAGCAGGTTGATATCTCGGTGACACATGTCCCTAGATGATAGACCCAGGTGGGGTCATGCAACGGTTTTGGATTGTGGGAACTAGAGAGTGTCAGAGGCTCTGCTTGGGTGGACCCTGGCTAACCTGTCCCCTCTGATTTTCTGCAGACCTACAAGGCTGAACAGATTAACAGCGGCTTTGATTTCTTTTGAGATTTATGGATGTTTGAGGCAGGTCTGATAAATGAGCTTGTATGGCTAAGCTGGAGTCGGTTTGTGGGCGTGGCTCCTGCATACCTAACTTTTGACAGTTTAATTTCTCAGTAAACTTGTTTCCCAGTTGTTGGAGTCTGGTCAGATGCACGGCAGAGATTTTGGGGAATCAGGAAGCCTGATGGCACCATTATACTGCTGATGCTCTGGCCCTGTGGGTTCAGGTTGATCTGCCAGCAGCACTGCGGCCCTTGAGTCCTAGTAGCAATGGCTTCAGCAGCCCTGGCAGGCCAGAATCAGGACTGGTACCACTCGCATCTCAGGCTTTCTGGGTGAGCTGTTGCCACCAGTCCAACACAGTCTGACCAGGGGGCACACATCCTGGGTCTCCAGACAGTTGATGTTCAGAGGAATTTTCCTCCACAATATGCTGTGGGATGAAATGGCAGCAAGGCCACCCCCACTGATGGTAAATTGCCGGGCCCCATGGTGGGAACCCAGGACCCCCATCATCTCCGGTACCCGCCATCTTTGAGGTGCCGAGTTGGGTCCCAAGAGCCCTATTGGGAAACTTTAAAGCTCTGCTGCCACTGTATCACCGAGCTGCCACCACCATTCTCATGAGTGCCACACTGAGTAGGTTCTCCTTGGTGGGCAACCGGCTGCTTTCATGTAATGGCACTGTCCCTGAGACAGAATTTCTAAGGGACATTCGCAGTCCCTCATGCAGAAATTTCATGATTCAAGGTACTGTTCAGAGTGCTGGGAGCTGCTGTCTCTCTTCCAGCTCTGGCACATGTTGCTGTGCCAAGGTGGAGGGATCCACCATCTTGGATCCCTCTCATGGCCTTTTTTTCACTCTTTTTGGTTATTTCCTTTGTTGTGTAGAGATTTTTCAGTTTGATGCAATTCCACTTTTTTCCTCACATTAATTGCCTGTCTGTAGTGTTGTACCCATTAAATCACTGCCAAGTCCAGTGCCAAGAAACTTTTCCCTTACCCTTTTTTTCTTCTAGGGGTATTAGTTTCTGTGTTTTGTTTAGGTCTTCAATCCATTTGGAAGCAACTATTGTATGTGATGTAAGATAAGATTCTAGTTTTATTTCTATTTGGGGGGGGAGCTGTTAATTCATTACAAGGGGCTCGAGGATGAGCTGCTGCTGAGGTCCTGCAGTATTGGGGATATCCGATATTCGAGTCACTCTGTGGTGCTATGGGTCTCCAGGGCTGCATGCAGCAATGCTCAGGGATCATGTGATACCCTGAATATGGCCGACCTGGGTTCAATCCCCAGCATCGCATATGGTCCCCTAGGATGGCCAGGAGTAATTCCTTAAAAACGAAAAATTTCAAAACAAGACATTTGCACTAGGCACATGGTAGGTATGAGCCCTAATAGCTGTACCAACTCCCACCCTCCAGTTTCATTCCTTACCATGAGATATTTAAGTTTCTCAGTACCATTTGTTGAAAAGACTTTTCCTTTCTCCATTGTATTTTCTCTTCATCCTTGTCAAAGACTAGTTTGTCAAGGACCAGGAGGTTTGGTCCATGGTTAGAAGCCTGCTTCAGCTGCTTGTGAAAAGACAGTTGGGATAGGGAAGGAACCACTGTGACAAGGATAGTGGTAAAGGATCACTCTATAAGAACTGTGTGCTAAAACTAGGTAAAGGAACAAACATGGTAACCTCTCTGGATCTGTATTGCAGACCATAATGCCCAGCAGAGGAGGAGGAGGGCAGAGAAAGAAGGAAAGTGCCTGCCATAGAGACAGGCTGGGTGTGGGGGATGGGGGGTGTGACAGTAGAGTAACACTGTGCATTATTGGTGGAAAACATGCACTGGTGAAAGGGGTGTTGGAACATTGTGTGACTGAAACCACTCATGAACAGCCTTCTGACTGTATTACACGGTGGTACAATAGAATAAATTTTAAAAACTAATGAAAAAACAAAAAAATAAAGACCAGTTTGTATAGAATTATTTGTAGGTATTCTGTTCTGTTCTATTACTTTATGTTCTGTAGTTTTAAAAACTTACTGTTGCTTTGTAATGTATTTGAAACCAGAGCGTGTGCTATCTCTGTACTTGTTCTTTTTTTTTCCGGGGTCACACCTGGAAGTGCTCAGGGCTTCTGAGTCTGTGCTTAGAGATCACTCCTCGTGGATCATATGGGGTTCCAGGGACTGAAAGTGGATTGGCCATGTGAAAGGCAAATGTCCTACCTGCTGTATGATCACTCTGCCTCCTGGGTTTGTTTTTTACTTAGGACAGATTTAAATATTTAGGATCTAATTTAATATTTATGATATATCTTTGAGTTAAGTATACTGTTGTGCCCACGTTATAAATAAGGAAACAGGGCTTCAGGAGTGGAATGTGATTGTGAATATCAGTCAAAAGGACCGAGCTGGAATGCACCTGAGTGCTCTTATTCCAGAGCCTGTTCTTTGCCTTTATTTCCCCTACCTCTTTCTAAATGGAAATTCATGAATTCAGCAGGAAACTAGGACACACACACACACACACACACACACAGACAGACACAGAGAACATTAGGTAAGCCCTAGGGATTTTCACTCATGTATTCCACTGAAAAATGCACGCTACTGACATACATACTCTTCCTAGATTTGGGGAAATTGAATTGCTTCTTGGAAGTTATATGAGAATATTAGATAATACAATTTTGAAAGCTTAGCTGCCAAAGTATTTTCTTTGAAAATAGGCTCCTTAGTAATTTTTTATTGAGATGAATAATAAAAAAAGACCTACTGGTTTCATTCTATGTTAAAAAAAAATGAACAGTATCAGTCTCTCTCTCTCTCTCTCTCTCTCTCTCTCTCTCTCTCTCTCTCTCTCTCCACCCTCCTCTACTAGTAATACAGCCTTGGGAAGCAGTCCTCTGATTGGTTGAATTTGCTGTCGGTCACATGGCAAGACCCGGTACTGCCTCTGCTCTGTTTGCATTTACAAATTAACAGATGTGCTTGGCTTGAAGAGACTGATTAATTTCTTGATGGGAAGAAAAATCTTGTTCAGCTTTTCACTTATTTTCTTATGTGTGGGATTTTCACTAACTTTGGATCAGATACTTGCCAGGAAGAATGTAAGGTAAGTAATCCCTTGTCTTTCAGTGTAACGTATTTATGAACTTCAGTTCAAGTGCAAAACTAGGTGATTTGGTAATTTTTAAAAATTGGTGCATAGCTACATTTATTTACAACTCAGAAGGGTTAGGCTTGATCATATCATTTTGTTTCTCAAATCATTGATCTAGAATTTACAAATAAAAGATGAAAAATGTGATCTTTATAAGAAGTTATTTGTTCAGAATTCTCACAAAATATTTGTACTACATCTAAGAATATACATGAAAAATGACCCTTCTCATAAGTGTGTTTATTTTATACTAAAAAGTAAATGTTAATTGCTGCTATTCGTGCTATTACTGTGTGAAAGAGAATAAGAAAAAAATACAATCTCAAAAACATATAACCTGTTCTCCAAAGGAAAGGTGTCAAATCATTTTAACTGTAGGAGAAGGAAATTGTTTGGCATACATACTTTAAAAAAATAAACAAGACGATTTGTATTTTCTTCATCCTTTTTGACTTCTTACTGGATCACATAAGGTAGCATATAGAGGTTGATCTCTGAAAAAGAATAATCAGAATGAATCACTATTAACTGATGATAGTTAATATCTCACGAATGTGTTATTTCCACAAATTCATCTGGGAATTTAGCGTGAACAAAGGAAAGGACAGCTGCCGCAAGCAGTATGATCTGCCGAAATTTGTGTTCAGGAATGCCTAAGTCTAGATGATATAGAAAAAAAATGAAGACATTTTCATTAGTTTTCCTCATTGTTTCCAAATCAGTAAGTGCTTTTCTTTGGTTTCACTTTCATATAAGTGGCCTCTACTCCTTAAGTAATATTTAGTAATGTTTCTTTGTGGGTTAATTTAGAAATGATTGATCTGTGTGTTACAGTGGTGAAATTATCAATACCAAGAACTACAAAAAATCCCTTTTGTTTGGACCAGAAAGATATTACAGAAGGTAAGGTGCTTGCCTTGCACCCGGTTAACCTGGGTTCAATTCTGGGACTACATGTGGTCCCCTGAACCCTACCCAGGGTGATCCCTGAGCACAGAGCCAGGAATAAGCCGTGAGCATAGCAGGGTGTGAAACAAAGGCCCAGAAAATTATTGTTTTGGGAGCAAATTTTCAAAAAATCTAAGATTCAGAAGAAACCTTAGAAATCACACAAATCAATGATCTTGTGAATCTAATTGTACATCATATTAACTCATTATGAAGAAAATGATCATTTAAAAATATAATTTTATGTCATGTTAACTTATATAAAGGAAATTGTTACTGTTTTGTGAATTTTTTAACTTGTTAATCTGAAGTTGAAAATATCTTTTTGGGGCTGGACAGATAGCACAGCGAGTGATGTGCTTGCCTGGCGCACAACCAACCAAAGTTTCACTCCAGTCACTTCATACAGTCCCTCAAGCACTGACTACTCCCTGAGCACAGAGCCAGAAATCAACTCTGCGGGTTGGCACCCCCTACTCCCTGCCTAAATATATATTTACACTCTGAGGGGGTTTTAAACATTTTAAATTACAGGAAGGGGTGGTTGTAGAAGCTGAAACATGTTTCCTACGTTTTCTATAGCAGGACTCAACATTCTTCCCATATGGATTCCTTCCTTATTATGGGTTTATGTTGAGCCCAAAGAGAGGAAATCTCTCCCTCTCATCCTGTGTGGCTTCCCATTTTCCATTAACCTTCCAGAGCCTGCGCCTTCATTGATGTGTCCATTCATTCATGCATGAATTAAATTCATGCATTTAATTCTGATGAATTTAAAAATTCATCAGAATTTTTAAATGTCCATGATCATCTAGGCATGTTGCTATTCTAGGGTGCTGTGTCTGTAACAGTGAGCAAAGTCTATATCCTCATGGAATTTTAAGTCTAGTGTGTGTCAGAGATGCTTATGAATAAAATCATCTGTGTTAATGCAAATGATAACTATTAGTGAAGTGTGCTGAGTGAAAAGTATAGGCGCCTGAGCGCTTAGAGTAGGGGTGTCTGAACTAACATAAGAGGTTGCCTAAGGGATAATGGATCCCGTCATCTGGAGGTTGTGGATGAAATAATTAGGAGGAATAGAGGAGAATGGAGAACATAGAGCTGAAGATACCAAGACTCCTGAGAGAAGAAAGGACGGCGAAGCATTTAGGGAAGTGAAAAAATGCTAGTGTAAACAGAGCAGAAAGAAAAGAGATGTAATAAAGTGAGCACTGTTAGCAAGCCAAGTCCTCTCAGGGTTGATCAGCCATGGTGAGAAGGTGGTTTTCTGAGCACGATCATGAGGGCCTGCTTGCCTCTTGCCTCAAGGAGGGTAAGATTTGGGAGACACCTGAGGGAACATAGAAAATAAAAATATGGGACGCCAAGTCTATGGTTACTAGAAGAGGGTCTGATAATTATGGTGAAAATGTGGGTTTAACCTATAAAGTCAGTACTTCTCAGTTTTTTCCACATCTTTTTCACCACATAATTCTTCAGTTTATACCTTATTGAGAGATCATGTGGGGGATGAGAATAGGCATCTGTTAAGTTGACATTATGGCTTCCTATAACACTTTAGGTTCATGAATGTGGACAAGGCATATCTAAGTTGTAATTTATTTTACGTGGCTGCCCACCTACAAGATGGTCAGACTTCTTCATCAAGACACTGAACGAACGGTTTGAGGCTCTTCGTATTCCTGAAGCAACCAGATGCCATTGGGCTACACTGGCATGTGATAGGGTCAAATGGAAATGTTACTGGCACCCACTCGAGCAAATTGATGAATAATGGGATGTCAAGTGATCAAGTGATGACAGCATAGTGTATGCTCATGCCTATTGACAGTGAAATAAAAATGAAAATAAGCTTGTGCTATATACTGAAAGATTTACATTAGTAAATATGTAAAAAAATTTCAACCAAGTTTTGAATCAATCATGTTATTGGTAAGGCAGCTCATTTACTCATTCAATCACTGATCCATATTCTTTTATTCAGTAAAAATTTATTGATTTTTTTGCTTAGCCTTTTCTGATAAGCAAATTCTTTCAAATGACTTTGTTGCAGGAAGATGTCGATCAGGGGCGTGATCTTTAGTCCCAGACTTGGGCATCAGTTTTGTTTGACATGTAGAGAAATTCAGGATAAAAATAGGTTTACTGAAGAATAGTATACACTATGAATGAGAGTTCAGGTGCTTGGAGAGCAGGCAACCTTGTTTCTGAGTCAGTTTACTGATAATAAGAGCACACACTCAAAGAGTCCAAATATGGCACACTCCAGAGACAATAACACCATTTCTACACAAAAAATCTAGATTATATAGGTATAGAATGGTTTGAGGCTTTTCATGTTCCTGGAGCGAGCAGAAGCCCTTTGGGCTATACTAGCACGCAAACAGGGACAAATGGAGATGTTACTGGCGCCCACTCACGCAAATCGATGAACAACAGGAAGACAAGTGATACAAGAGATATAGGTATAGAAATGGGGCAACTTAATAAGGAATAAAATATATTTCAGAAGGTAAATGTGAGTATTGTCTAGATTTTCAGTGTACTGGTAATATCGAGGGATGCCATGGCAATTGTAAATTGTCATGGTGCAGGTCAGTGATTTTTATTACACAAAAGTTTAATGATGAGCAGAAAATAAACCAAGAAATCATCGACCAATCTCTTCACTTACATCTTGGACTTTTTTGGCTTCAGTAGGTCTTAACTCATGAGTTTTGGACTTCATTTCGATTGCCTTTTTTTAGGCGGTTCATTTATTTGTGTTTTGAGGCCATACCCAGCAGTGTTCAGGGCTTAGTCTGGTTCTGTGATCAAGGAACACTACTGGCAGGCTCAGGGTGCCTGGGAGGTGCCAGAGATCTAACTTGGGTCAGCTGCGTGTAAGGCAAGCACTGTACCTGCTGTACTATGACTTTGGCCCCTGCCTTTTTAGATGTCTAACATCTATGACATCTTAGCACTTTTGACCAAAAAAAAGATGATATTTTTGTTCATATGCAGAATATATGTAATTTCAAAAGAGTGGTAGTTTCTGCACCAGAGAACATTCTTATACCAAGAAAGTGACTTACAATTTTTCATTTGCACATCATGCTTACATTGTCCATTTATTGATATCAATTTAATATAATTTTGTTTTGGTGAAATCATGCGATTTTATTATTATTTTGCTTTTTTGGGTCACACCCTGCAAGGCTCAGGGGTTACTCCTGGCTCTGCACACAGGAGTTATTCCTGACAGTGCTTGGGGTACCATATGGGATGCCAGGGATTGAACCCAGGTCAACTGCATGCAAGACAAATGCCCTACCCGCTGTGCTATTGCACAGGCCCCAAATTTATTTTTAAATTTAATTCTTAAATGTATTTACTTTTAAATTGAATAATTAATGCAAATTATGAAATGTCACATTCTGAGTAAAGTTCAAATTAAGCAAAATTTTAATCTATTTGAATTATAGTCATTGACCATTGAACTTGCATTTGGAATTCACATTTGAAATTCAGTTCAGAGGTTAGGGAGATAGATAACTTTTGGCTAAAATTTATCTCATCTCCATAACTACATTATTTTGATGACAGATTAAGTTTTGTTACTCAGGAAATTACATTTCTTAGATATCTACATAGAATTGGGCTCAAATGACTGATTTGCACTAAGCCTGCTCATAAGAGCATGCTGATTTTTACATTTGTTTTATTTTGGGACCACACCCAGCTGTGCTCAGGGCTTACTCTTGGCTCTGTCAGGGATCACTCCTGGTGGGCATGGGGAGGGCAGGGGGACCATTTGGGGTACCAGAATTGAACCTAGGTCATATGCATGCAAGGCAAGTGCATTGCTGACTGTATTCTCCCTCTGGTTCTGATTTCTAATTTTTTTAAACCTTTATTTTTATTTATTTTATTTTATTTTTTTAATTAAACATTTTATTATACCACCATGAGATATACAATTACAACATTGTTCATGTTTGGAGGTTTCGGTCACATAATGTTCCAGCACCCTGCCCTCCACCATGCCCATTTCCCACCACCAATGTCCCCAATTCCCTTCCTCCTCCCATAGCCTGCCTAAATGGCAGGTTCTTTATCTCTTTTCTCTCTCCCTCTCTCTTTTCCTTCTCTTACACATTGTGGGTTGCACTACATACACTTAGAAGCCATCATGTTCATTTTTTTGCCTGTATTTAATGCTCAGTTCTATATTGGCATCAGCCCTTTCGACATTTATTCACACATGTTCCCTTCTCTGTCTTACCTAACCTCT
Organism: Cryptotis parvus; assembly: GCA_021461705.1. Taxonomy (NCBI): domain Eukaryota; kingdom Metazoa; phylum Chordata; class Mammalia; order Eulipotyphla; family Soricidae; genus Cryptotis; species Cryptotis parvus. The sequence goes on from JAJIBD010026364.1 coordinate 92,953, forward strand.
GACTCCCTCACGTTTATGGTAATTTCCACTTTTGGTAAGACCACCTGATATATTTATGTCATGCAAATAAATGCAGTCATTCTATGTCTCTCTCTTTTCTTCTGGCTAATTTCAGTCAACATGATCCTTTCCATGTCCATCCATTTATAGGCAAATTTCATAACTTCATTTTTCCTGACAGCTGCATAGTATTCCATTGTGTAGATGTACCACACGTTTCTTTATCCAGTCATCAGTTCTCGGGCATACTGGTTGTTTCCAGGTTCTGGCTATTGTGAATAGTGCTGCTATGAAAATAAAAGTGCGGATTGTGTTTCCGCTGTGTGTTTTTGGCTTCCCAGGGTATATTCCCAGGAGTGGTATGGCTGGGCCAAAAGGGAGCTCAATTTCTAGTCTTTGGAGGAATGTCCATATTGTTTTCCAGAAAGGTTGTACAAGTCGACATTCCCACCAACAATGTATGAGAGTCCCCTTTTCCCCGCATCCACGCCAGCACTTGTTGCTTTTACCCTTTTGGATATGGGCCAATCTCTGTGGTGTGAGGTGGTATCTCATTGTTGTTTTGATTTGCATCTCTCTGATGATTAGTGATGATGAGCATTTTTACATATGCCTTTTGGCCATTAAAATTTCTTCCTTGTCAAAATTTCTGTTCATCTCTTCTCCCCATTTTTTAATGGGGTTGGCTGTTTTCTTCTTATATAGCTGTACCAGTGCCTGATATATTCTGGATATTAACCCCTTATCAGATGGGTATTGGGTGAATATTCTTTCCCATTCTGTGGACTGTCTTTCTATCTTGGTCACTGTTTCTTTCAAGGTGCAGAAGCTCTTTAATTTCATGTAGTGCCATATGTTTATATTTTCTTCTAGTTTCTTTGTTAGTGGTGTTTCACCTTTGAAGATGTCTTTAGCGTCAATGTCGTGGAGGGTTTTTCCTATATTTTCTTCAACGTACTTTATGGATTCAGGTCTGACATTGAGATCTTTAATCCATTTTGATCTGATTTTTGTGCAAGGTGTTAGACACAGGTCCAAATTCATTTTTTTACATTTAGCTGTCCAGTTTTCCCAGAACCACTTGTTGAAGAGGCTTTCCTTACTCCAGTTTGGACTCTTTGCACCTTTATCAAAGACTACCTGATCATGTCTTTGAGGGTGGGTGTCAGGATACTGAACTCTATTCCATAGGTCCACTTGTCTGTTTTTATTCCAGTACCACACTGTTTTTATTACTGCTGCTTTGTAGTACAGTTTGAGGTTGGGAAAGGGGATGCCTCCCATCTTCTTTTTCCCGAGGATTGCTTTAGCTATCTGTGGGGGTTTATTATTCCATACAAATTTCAGGAGTGTTTGGTCAATTTCTTTAATGAATGTCATGGGTATCCTTATAGGAACTACATTGAATCTGTACAAAGCTCTAGGGAGTATTACCATCTTGACAATGTTAATTCTCCCCATCCATGAGCAGGGAATGTGTTTCCATTTCCTTGTGTCCTCTTTTATTTCTTGAAGCAGTGTCTTGTAGTTCTCTTTGTATAGGTCCTTCACACACTTGGTTAAGCTGATTCCTAGGTATTTGATTTTCTGTGGTACAATTGTGAATGGAATCGATTTCTTAATATCCCATTCTTGTCTTTCCTTATTTGTGTATAGGAAAGCCACCGACTTTTGGGTATTGATTTTGTACCCTGCCACTCTACTATACATATCTATTGTTCCTAAGAGTTTTTGGGTCAAGAGTTTAGGGTTCTCTAAGTATAATATCATGTCATCTGCAAATAATGATAGCTTGATTTCTTCCTTGCCTATCTGGACGCCCTTAATGTCCTTTTCTTCTCTGATTGCTATGGTGAGTACTTCCAGTACTATATTGAATAAAAGAGGTGAGAGAGGGCACCTGGTGGGGAAAGCGGGAGCTGCTGGGTGTCGGGGCAGAATGCGCCAGGAGGATGGTCCGAAGAAGCTGGGTGTGGCTTGATCCCTTCTCAAAGTTCCAGCCCTTTATCCTGGAACGGAGTGCCTCGGGGACTGCCCGCCACGGGGACGCACCTGGTGGGGGAGAGCGGGTTGCTGCTGGGCGTTGTGGTGGATGGCGCCAGGAGCTAATTTCTAAATTTTTAAAGGAAAGACTTTAAAAAATAAATTAGAACAATGTATCAAATAATACATATATGTGGGTTTAAAAAATTCAGGTGGTACCAAGACATATAATACATTTTTGCAAAAATTACATCCTATTGAAACAACTTTCCTCCAGTAGCACAGTATCCCTGTTCCGAATTTCAATCTACAATCAATTGTTTATTTTATTCATCTTGCATGGCGGTAGCCATTTCCATCCTGCTGTTGTTTGCCAGGTCTTCTCAGTTCTAAAACCCAGATTGAAAGGACAGCTGCTTTGGGGGGCATGCCATTCTTACGATATGGAAAAAGACTTAAGGTAGCAGAGTCATACAGTACATGTGACACTTCTTGAGGTTTTTTTCAGAACTACTGGAGTGTTTTGGGTCACACCCAGCAATGCTCAGGGGTTTCTCCTGGCTCTGTACTCAGGAATTACTCCTGGCGGTGCTCGGGGACCATATGGGATGTTGGGGATCGAACCCGAGCCGGCATGGGCCAGCTCTGTGCAAGGCAAACGCCCTACCTGCTGGGCTATTGCTCCGCCCCATATTAATGGTTTTTTAGATGCTAATTTATAAAGAATTCCTTGTAAGTATATGATCTTCACTTTACTTAAAATGTTTTTTATTCTGATTTTTTTATTTTACATTCGAGTTTTTGCTGTCTCTAGAATTTTGGGGCTAGAAGGTATGAACCTGCTTTAGCTGTGCCAATGCTGTTTACATAATCTACTCTTTCCCCATAAAAATCAAACAGTCTTTGGCATCTGGTGGACATTCCAGTAGCAAGTCACTCCTGGAGGTGCTCAGGGGACCCTATGGACGGCACAGACTGCACACGGGTTGGCTGCATGCAAGGCAAGTGCCTCACCACTGTGCCATCTTTCCTGCCCACAATGAGACAGCTTTATCCAAAACTTACAATTCTGGTAAGATCTTCTTTACCTTAGCCTATGCCCAGTGGTACGTTGGGCACCATGACGGCCGGGAATGAAAGCCGAAGTCTCACCAGTGCAAAGCCAGGTGCTCTCCCAGAGAGCCACATCCCCGGTCCCCTTGGCAATGCATTAACTATGTTTGGGCTCAGCCAGTCCCTGGGAAATGTGCCCTGAGAATGCGGCAGGACCTGCCTTCTAATGACTGCCTTTCAGTAACTTTTCATAATGTAGTTACTGTACTTTTTATATCTATATTGTTCCCTATTGTGACTATTTTTTCAATTTTAGATGCTTTTTTATAGAATAAGGAAAAGCTGAGAGAGCCCCACAAACTACTGAGAGTATAGCGCCCATACGGCAGAGCCTGGCAAGCTGTCCACTGTGTATTGGATATGCCAAAACCAGTAACAAAAAATGTTTATTTTCCTGAGGAAATGTTACTGGCGCCCGCTCGAGCAAATCGATGAATAACGGGATTCAAGTGATCAAGTGATCAAGTGGAGTGCTTACCCAGGTCACACTTCTAACCTAAACACAAAGCGAGTTACAAAGATGGGACAGGAAATATTCTTCATCTACACTGGGAGAGGGGCCAGAGCTATAGTACAACAGGAAAGGCGTTTGCCATGCATGTGGCTGACCCAGGTTCAATTCCTGGCATCCCATATGGTCCCCCGAGAACTACAGGAGCAATTCCTGAGTGCAGAGCCAGGAGTAACCCCTGAGCATCGCTAGGTGTAACCTCAAAAAGAAAATAAAACAAAAAATAAAACATACTGGGAGGTGCTCTAAGGCATATGCCAAGAGTGAGGATGTACATATTCATGAGATTATTCCCTGGGATTTGGAAACAGTCATATGGTCTACCACACTATACAATATCTAAGTAATATATCTAAATACAATATCATAGTTCTACTACACTATATCATATCTAATATCTAAATAAAATATCTAAGTACAATATCATATACAATATACAATATCATATACCACTATACAATATCTAAATAATACACATAGACTGCTTTCAATTTATACCTTTTATATTTGTAATAGCTTCCTGTTATTATCAGCAAAGTTTCTATCTCCCAATTCCGCCCTCATCTTTCTTGCCTTTTGTTGCGTCATCCCCTCAGTAAGTAAGTAGTTACCTTACTGTTTCTGGTTAAATGTGTTCTCAGTGTGGCCAGCGTTCTCCAACTGGTTAGCACCTGTGAACCTGAAAACTGTCCTGTTAACTGATCCACAGAGCAGCAGTTATAACCAGGGTGTAGACCAGTTGTTTTCAACTTTTCTGTATACATAGATTGGCAATGATCCTTGGACCAGTGGTTTAAGTCCACTGAATGTAACTATGTTTAGTAATTAAAAAAATTTGTTAGTGCACTGTAATTATGTGTCTTCCTTATCTTTGTATAACTCTTTCTCTTGAGTTATGTTTCTTTCATTAATAGTAATTAAACATGCATGTTCTTAATTTTTTCACAAGCCCCAGTAGTCTTCCGAATACCCTCTGCATATGTCTTCCTCCCCTTTTTATTTGTTTTTTGGACCACACCCTGTGGTGTTCAGGGTTTACTCTGACTCTGATCCCTGCCGGTGATCACTCCTGGCAGGGTGCCAGGAATTGAACCTTGGTCTGCAAACACACTTTCCACTGTTCTGTGGTTTTTGTTTTTGTTTGTGAAGTAGCACTCTGTTGGGGAGTGCCGCCTGGGTCCCCACCAGTGCCTTGGAAGCCTTCTGCCTTGGAAGCCGGTGGGGAATGGATGAAGACTCAGGAATTCGATGCAGGTTTTTTTTTAAATTTAATTTTATTATTTTCCCCCCAAATATTATTACACCATTTTAGACATACAATTGAAAGATGCTCATGTAGAGTTTTGGTTCTACAGTGTTCCAACACGCATCCCTTCACCCAGACCCATCTCCCATCACCAATGTCCCCACCTCCCTCCCCCCCCCACACACCTCAACTACTTGGCAGGTTCTGTATGTCATTTCTTTCCTCTTTATATCTCCTTCCCACCAAACTTTCCTGCTCTTCGTGGAATGCAGTGCATTAAAAGACATTGCTGTTTCACTATTTTAGTGGACCGGCGCGGCCGCTTGTTCGACCTGGGTTCGAACTGGTTTTGCTCTGTTAATCTGGTCATGAGGCAGTTTCCCAGTGTCCGGACAGCGAAAATGGTGGCTAGTGTGATGGGCGAGTCTCATCCGGCTGCTTCCGGGACCCCCCAGAGGCGATGGGCCCACTCCCAAAACCCATCTGCCCTCCTCGGGACCCCATAGTCAGCTGGGCCCGGCGCGAGCCGAAGTTCCAGCCTCCCCAGCCGCTTGTGAAGCTCTGCATGCTGGCCCCGGGCAGCTCTGGGGCGGGCCACCAGGCTCAACAAAATGGAGGGGGAAAGGGCGACCCCGAGTCCATCTGACGAATTCCCAGTGATTCCCGCTTCTGAGAGCCGCCTACCTGGGCTCGAACTGGTTTTGCTCTGTTAATCTGGTTGTGAGGCAGTTTCCCAGCGTCCAGACAGCGAAAATGGTGGCTAGTGTGATGGGCGAGTCTCATCCAGCTGCTTCCGGGACCCCCAGAGGCGATGGGCCCACTCCCAAAACCCATCTGCCCTCCTCGGGACCCCATAGTCAGCTGGGCCTGGCGCGAGCCAAGTTCCAGCCTCCCCAGCCGCTTGTGAAGCTCTGCATGCTGGCCCCCGGGCAGCCTCCCTGGGCGGGCCACTCGATGTAGTTTTAAAAGGCCTTTACTCTCGTTCAAAAAGCCCTTCTGGGTTCCCAGCTAGGCCCCAGCCAGGTGTAGGCCAAGATGGCTGCCACCACATGTTGAGGCCCAACAGAGAATGGAGAGGACGGAGAAGCAAAACACCAAGGGAAGCCGAAATGGCAAAAAGGGGAAAAAAGAGAGAGAGTCTTTTTTTCTTACAGCTTATTTTATAGCTAGAAATCCGCCCAAACTCCCCAGCCCAGCCCATTCTGGGCTTGGCTATCTAGAGATGAAAACAGGAAAATAGCTCTATAGAATGTAGCAACTTCAGGAGACTATCTGGTTGTTTACAAGGACCCAGAGCTAATTAAAAGCCTCCTAGCAGAGCTGGGAGAAGCTATAAGCTAAATGTAACTTCCCCTGGCAGGAAGGGTCAAATGCCCTCAGGTAATTTCTCCCAGCACCTCACCTAATGTCTTGAACCAAGATCTGCCTGGAATTGCCTTTATAGGGTAGAGAAGGGGGTTTCTGAGATGGCATGTCTCTGTACCAAGACTAGTACTAATGCCAGTTAAATATTTCTCCAAGCCTTCACAAGAGTCTCCTGTACTTCACGGTAGTTTTGTATTTTAGTTGCCTTTGAGTTATCAGGGAGCCATGCTTGCTTGCTTGGAGGCAAACAGCATTTCTCTCTGGTCTAATTACTTAGAGATCCAACGTGGCCAGGCAAATATGCTGGTAAGATCTAGTTAGTCCCACGATGCTTGTGGTAGCATGAGAGAATATTTGTACCAGCCAGTACAGAATACATGGTCAGATAAGACTGCCACTTTCAGACTATCCGCCTATCTATGAAGTGACCTGCAGGAGGCAATCAGGGCAGATGCAGAGGCCTAGGCTTTTAGGTGTCCTGCAACAGCACTCCTTCTTTAGCACTCTTTCATCCTATCCCTCCCAGCTGGATTGATTCTTTCTGGGTACTATGTGCAGTACCCAGAACATCAGCAGGTTTCTCTTTCTCATTATGTTGAGTTAAATGTACTGTTTTCTAAAGCCAGTGTTTTTTTTTTTAAATTGCAAGCTAGTTGAAAATAATAGAAAACAAGCATTCAGGTGTTTGCAGCTGAACTTGGAGGGAACATCTCTCCATTGCAAAAGAACACAGGCAACTTTCAAAGGATGTAAATATTCTGTAGCTTTATTGTGGGGAATTTATTATGAATTTGTGTGTATGACAAAACTCATTGAATTGTACACATTAAATGAATACAATTTATTGTAAGTTATTTCTCAAGAAAGCTGACAAAATGAAATAGTTGTATGTATGAATTTATTAATAGCAATTAGCAGCAGCATAATCACTAATATGTCAGCTTCAGAAAATTTTAGAGATAGCTTATAAAAAGAATGGTGCATTTAATTGACTGTTGGTTCTGTATAATTAATTTTATCTTGTGGTACAAGGGATTGAAATGAGAGTCTAATACATTCAGAACATCTGCTCTACTGCCAAGCCACCCCAACCCTTTACATAATTCTGTAATCACTTTACACTGGTATAGATGGACTCTATAGCTAAAAGTATGTTTTGTAAACATATAATATATTTATGTTTTTCTAATTGCAGAAGTGTTACTTATAAATAGTTGTATCTATGGATTAGACAGAGATATCTTAGACATTAAGTATAGAGTTTGATCATCATTTTCCTATACTACTTGTACTATTTATGTAGTTTATGTAATAAACTAACATAACATCTATGATATGCAGTTCGATATCTAGTATACTGCTTAAAAGATAGTTGGCTTTTAATAATAGTTAATAAAGATTCAGATGATTTTTAATTTATTTAAAATTTTGCATTTTCCTAATATTTTTTCAACCTATCTATTCTACCTCTCTCTCTCTCTCTCTCTCTTCTGTATTCCATTTGGCCTTACCCTGCTATACTCAGAGATCACTCCGGGTAGTGCGGGGGATGTGATACAGGGGGAATAGAACTACGTTGACTACATGTAAGACAAATGTCTTAACCCCAGTACAGTCGCCTCCAGCTTGTGTTTGTGTAATATTTTGAAGAATATGTATTACTTTTAGAATCAGAAATTCTCTGTTAAACAATGGAGATTTTTGGCAGCTAAGGTAATATTCCTCTAGTTTGAATTGTCAAATTCATATCTTTAATAACAAATTAAAATGTCTTCTTTAAAAATGCATATAAAGGGGTTGTAGCGATAGTATATAGTATTAGGGTGTTTGTCTTGCACATATCCAACTTGGGTTTGATCCCTGATATCCCATATGGTCCCCTGAGCCTGCTAGGAGTGATCCCTGAGTGCACAGCCAGGAGGAAGTCCTGATCATTGCCAGATATGGTTTCACCCAATTAAACAAAATGAAACTGCATATAAATCTGATTTTCAGTGATGTGTTCAGCATTTTTTACTTTCGTTTTTTCCAGTTTCCTCTCTCAAGCATCTTCAAATAAAGAAGTCGTTACAAACAGTGGTAAGATTGGTCATTGCCCTTATGATTCCTTTCAATGTGGGGGGAGTGTTGGGGATGGATTTTGTCTGTTATGGGTTCTCCCAAATCTTGCTACTTACATTAGGAATTTCTCATGTGCAAGCCTCCAAAATCAAAATCAGTGTGTTCTAAATTCTTAGCCTAAAAACGCTCAAGTCTGGCATGTTTCACAGTGCTTAACATATATTTGTAACCCAGATATATTAATGAATCTGTGGCATTTATTATATCATTTAATTGACAGATCAATACAACAATGGAACTATGAAAGCCGGCCCAGAATTTTACAGCAAAACCCATTACACAGGTATGTTGTTAAAGATCACTTCTTTTACAAAATTTTCAGATACTGAATTTCACAGTATTTCAAACCTGTGAGAACCGCTGTGAAAATATAAATAGTTCTTCTCACTGATAGCTAACATTTTTGCTTGAACTTCAGGTGGGGAACTGTTTTGTGGCAGTCTTACAGTTGAGAAAGAAAATAAAGCATCAAACTTTTATCTGCTCGCATATACTTTTATTACAATATTCAGTTTCATTTTGGTTGCTTTTCATACAAGATCACTGTTTCCTTTATCTTTGCTTACTGGTGGGCCAGGTTTTCTGCTACCAGTTTAACAGGACACAGAGCTGCAATTTGTGTTAATTAAACCACATCCAAGTGTGAGCTGCCAGTGGAATGCACCAAGGTCAATATGTTGATTTCTATCTGTACTTTACTTACACTGGAGTACTTGAAATGCAGTAGTTGATTTATCTCAGTGAATTTGGGGTGGGGTGGGAGAATATGGTTTTGCCTTTGTGAGGTCCAGAGCCAGGCACTAAAATTATTTTTCAGGATGGAAGCGATAGTACAGTGGAGAGTGCTTGCCTTGCCTACCCAGGTTCGATCCCCAGCATCCCATATGGTCCTCCTTTACGCTGCTAGGAGTAATTCCTGAGTGCAGAGCCAGGAGTATCCTCTGAGTAAAGCTGGGTATGACCCAAAAAAAGGAAAAAAAAGCCTTGTCTTGTGTTTCCTAGAAAAAAACCACAAAGGTTGCTGGGGTGTAGAATAATATTACAATACTTTTGCTATTTTATTGTTAAGCGCATAAATCTGGAGCTTACTGTCAAGAGAATAGCAGCTCACCTCATATGGTATTTAATAATGCTAATAAAATTAAAAATTAAGTACTGCAGTTGCTCTGGCCACATTTATTTTTTGTTCATTTAGGTGTATTTTAGTTTTGGTAACATGTTACAGCAGTGTAACATTCATGCTTTGCGTACACAAAGTTACCGCTTTTCCCCCATTACTCAGGAGCTCCATACCCTCCACCACCATTCCCGTGCTACTTCTAGTCAACCTTTTCCTTCTCTGATGCACTTAACCCTTTCTGCTTGGCACTTCAGTTCTGTAGTCCACACATGGCAGTGCTTAGGGGTCACTCCTAACTTAGTGCTTTGGGGGCTTTTCTTTTTTAAAAAAATATTTTATTATACCACTGTGAGATATACAATTACAAAGATGTTCATGTTTGGGTTTCGGTCATACAATGTCCCAGCACCCATCCCTCCACCAGTGCCCATTTCCCAACACCAATGTCCTTGATTCCTCTCTCCCTCCCAGCCTGCCTCTATGGCAGGTTCTTTATCTCTTTCTCTTTGTCTCTCTCTTTCTCTTTCTCTCTTCCTTCCCTTACACATTGTGGATTACAATAAATACATATAGAGGTTGTCATGTGTATCTTTTTGCCTGTATTTGATGCTCAGTTTTAGGTTTGTATTAGCACTTTGACAATTGTTAGCACACTGTTCCATTCTCTGTCTTACCTAACCTCTGACTCCCACATGTTTGTGATAATTTCCACCTTTGACAAGACCTCCTGATCCATGTTTCATCTGACCTTGGATATTGGTATCATAATATGTATATATATATATATATATTTATGTCATGCAAATAAATGCAGTCATTCTATATCTGTCTTCTTCCTTCTGGCTAATTTCACTCAACATGATCCTCTCCATGTCCATCCATTTGTAGGCAAATTTCATAAGTTCACTTTTCCTAACAGCTGTATAGTATTCCATTGTGTAGATGTGCCAAAGTTTCTTTATCCAGTCACCATTCTTAGGAACTCTGGTTGTTTCCAGATTCTGGCTATTGTGAATAGTGCTGCTATGAAAATAAAAGTGCAGATGGTGTTTCCTCTGTGTGTTTTTGGCTTCCCAGGGTATATCCCCAGGAGTGGTATGACTGGGTCAAATGGGAGCTCAATGTTTAGTCTTTGTAGGAATGTCCATATTGTTTTCCAAAAAGACTACCAGTCTTCATTCCCACCAACAATGGATGAGAGTCCCCTTTACCCTGCATCCATGCCAGCACTTGTTGTTCTTGCTCTTTTGGATATGTGCCAATCTGTGTGTACGATGATATCTCATTGTTTTGATTTGCATCTTTCTGATGATTAAAGATGATGAGCATTTTTTCATATGTCTTTTGGCCATTCGAATTTTTTCCTTGTCGAAGCTTCTGTTCATTTCTTCTCCCCATTTTTTTGATGGGGTTGGCTGTTTCTTCTTGTCAAGTTTTACCAGTGCCTGATATATCCTGGATATTAACCCCTTATCAGATGGGTATTGGGTGAATATTCTTTCCCATTCTGTGGACTGTCTTTGTATCTTGGTCACTGTTTCTTTTGAGGTGGAGAAGCTTTTAAGTTTCATGTAGTCCCATATGTTTATCTTTTCTTCTAGTTTCTTTGTTAGTGGTATTTCACCTTTGGTATTTCACCACCCCAGCAGAGCCTTGCAACAAGCCAGACGACCCCCCCACTCCATGAGGGCCTCCATTTTCCACATCCAGACTTCTCTCTTGTCAGACCTCCACCCAGCCTATCAGCGGCCGCGTGGTTCATCAATAAATGCTGGACTTTAGAGATGCCTAAGGTAAGAGTACCTTGCACGGCAGAGCCTGGCAAGCTACCCGTGTTGTATTTGATATATATGGCAAATACCAGTAACAATTATAGACTCATTCCGGAATGGATTGAGGCTCTTTATGTTCCTGGAGCAAGCAGATGCCTTGGGCTCTACTAGCATGAGACAGGACACATGGAGATGTTACTGGGGCCCGCCTCGAGCAAATCGATGATGAACGGGAAGACAGTGATACAGTGATACAGTGATTTCACCTTTGAAGATGCCTTTAGCTTCAATGTCTTGGAGGGTTTTCCCTATACTTTCTTCAATGTACTTCATGGATTCAGGTTTGATATTGAGATCCTTAATCCATTTTGATCTGTTTTTTGTGCACAGTGTTAGACAGAGATCCAAATTCATTTTTTTTTACATGTCGCTGCCCAGTTTTACCCAGCACCCCTTGTTGAACAGGCTTTCCTTGCTCCATTTCTGACTCTTTGCACCTTTATCAAGGATTAAATGATCATGTGTTTGAGGACCAGACTATCACAGCCCGGATCATTGACACCCACCCCTGCAGCATGGTGGGTTTTTTTTAATCCCCCCCCGGACGGAGAACCAGAGACTCTCAGATGTGGGGCAGAGCTGCTACTTGCTCTCCCTGTGCCCAGCCGCTCATGAGGCGCCGGGAGGCATGGCGGGTTCTAGCCCTGGCCTGCCACCCCAGCAGAACCCTCACAAAAGCCAAACGACCCCCTCCTCCATGGGGCCCGCCATTTTCCACATCCGGACTTCCCTCTTGTTACAACTCTTGCCAGCAGACCAGACTATCACAGCCTGGCACGCCTTAGCCGCCAAGCGGTTTATCAATAAATGCTTTATTTAGAGGTGACTACAACAGTATGCCACCCGCACGGCAAGCCTGGCAAGCTGCTCGTGTAGTATTTGATATGCCAAATACCAGTAACATTTATATTAGGTCATTCCCGTGACCTAATGTAATAGTTTGAGGCTCTTTATGTTCCTGGAGCAAGCGGTTACCTTTAGGTTCTACTAGCTTGAGACAGGGCATATGGAGATATTACTGGTGCCCGCTCTAGCAAATAGATGATTAACGGGAAGATAGTGATAGTGATAGATAGTGTTTGAGGATGGGTGTCAGGATATTCAATTCTATTCCAAAGGTTCACAATTCTGTTTTTATTCCAATACTACGCTGTTTTAATTACTACTCCCCTCCCATATGGCCCCCTGTGCACTGCTAGGTGTTATTGCTGAGTGAAGAGCCAGGAGTAACCCCTGAGCATTGCGGGATGTGATCCAAAAAAGCAAAAAAAAAGAGGGATAAAAAAAGTTCCAACTTATTTCTTTAATACCCCTCTCCCATCATGAAGTTTTTTTATTGATTTCTTCCATATTTAATGTTACATTACAACAGTATGTTTGTTACAGTTGAGCTAAAGTTTGTACATTATTAATGAGGGTCACAGCTTATATTAGGATTGACTGTATTTCATTAACTTTTTAAGAATGATATGAATCAACTGTTGGATACAAGCTTACAATTATACTAAACCGCAGAAGTAAACTTTCACATCCCTAAAAATATGCCCAAGCCTATTCATTCCTTGACCCTTCCCCAGCAGGGGAACTTTAAAATTATCTATACTTTGGTTCTGGAGAGATAGTACAGCAGGTAGGGTGCTTACCTGCATGTAGCCAACCTGGGTTCGATCCCTGGCATCCCACAGGGTCACTCAAGACTGCCAGGATTAATTCCTGAGTGCAGAGTCAGAAGTAATCCCTTCTGAGCATTGCCATAGCCCCAAAACCAAAATAAATGAGTAAGTGAAAAAAATCTATACACTTTAAAAAAATTTATTTTGTTGAATCACAGTGTGGTGGACCATTACAAAGCTGTTCATGATTGGGTTTTAGTCATAGAGTGTTCCAACACCATCCCTGCACAGTGCAAATTTCCCAGCACCAATGTTCCCTGTCTCGTCCTACCCGCCCCAGCCACAACCTGCCTCTATGGCAGGCTCTCTCTCTCTTTCTCTCTCTTTCTTCCTCTCTCTCTCTCTCTCTCTCCTTTTGCTCACTCTGGTTTGCAGAGCAGACACCGAAGGTTATCATGTATATCCCTTGACATACTTTCAGTACTCAGTTCTAGTTTAGCATTAGACAACTGAATTAAAATACTATGATACACCTATACACATTTTAAAATCCAGCATTGCACAAAAAGGGGAGAGAGAGAGACAGAGACAGAAATAGACAGGTGCCCTGTCACTTTTTTTTAATTTTTTATTTTTAAAATTACAAAGATATACAATTAAAAGTTCATATTTGGGTTTTGGTCAAACAGTGTTGCAGCACCCATCCCGCCACCAGTGCCCATCTCCCCACCACCAACGTCCCCGGTTCCCCTCCCCTCCCCCAGCCCCTGCTCCATGGCAGGTTCTTGATTTCTTTCCATTTCTCTCTCTTTCTCTTTTCCTTCCCTCCAGACTATGGATTACAGAACATACATTAAAGGGTTGTCATGTGTATCTTTTTGCCTCTATTTAATGCTCAGTTCTAGGTTGGCATTAGTACCCTCAACAATTGTTAGCACACTGTTCCATTTCTGTCTTACCTAGCCTCTGAATCCCACACGTTTGTGATAATTTCCACCTTTGACAGGACCTCCTGATGTATGTTTCACTTGACCTTGGATATTGGTATCATAATATGTACCTATATATTTATGTTATGCAGATAAATGCAGTCATTCTGTATCTGTCTCTCTTCTTCTGGCTAATTTCGCTCAACATAATCTTCTCCATGTCCATCCATTTGTAGGCAAATTTTATAACTTCATTTTTCCTGTTTATCTTTTCTTCTAGTTGCTTTGTTAGTGATGTTTCATCTTTGAAGATGCCTTTAGCTTCAATGTCATGGAGGGTTTTTCCTATATTTTCTTCAATGTACTTTATGGATTCAAGTCTGATATTGAGATCTTTAATCCATTTTGATCTGATTTTTGTGCATGGTGTTAGACACATGTCCAAATTCATTCTTTTACATGTCGCTGCCCAGTTTTCCCAACACCACTTATTGAAGAGGCTTTCCTTACTCCATTTTAGACTCGTTGCACCTTTATCAAAGATTAAATGATCATGTGTTTGAGGTTGGGTGTCAGGATACTCAATTCTATTCCATAGGTCCACGGGTCTGTTTTTATTCCAATACCATGCTGTTTTAATTACTACTGCCTTGTAGTACAGTTTGAAGTTGGGTAAGGTGATGCCTCCCATCTTCTTTTTCCCGAGGATTGCTTTAGCTATCCTTGGGGGGTTTATCGTTCCATACAAATTTCAGGATTGTTTGGTCAATTTCTTTGAAGAATGTCATGGGTATCCTTATAGGGATTGCATTGAATCTGTACAGAGCTCTAGGGAGTATTACCATTTTGACAATGTTGATTCTCCCCATCCATGAACAGGGAATGTGTTTCCATTTCCTTGTGTCCTCTTTTATCTCTTGGAGCAGTGTCTTGTAGTTTTCTTTGTACAGGTCCTTTACACACTTGGGTAAGTTGATTCCTAGGTATTTGATTTTCTGTGGCACAATTGTGAATGGAATTGTTTCCTTAATATCCCTTTCTTCTCTTTCGTTATTTGTATATAGGAAAGCCACCGACTTTTGCGTGTTGATTTTGTATCCTGCCACTCTACTATATGTGTCTATTGTTTCTAGGAGTTTTTTGGTAGAGAGTTTAGGGTTCTCTAGGTATAATATCATGTCATCTGCAAATAACGATAGCTTGACTTCTTCCTTGCCTATCTGGATGCCCTTGATGTCCTTTTCTTCTCTGATTGCTTGTCACTTTTT